>JAMKCH010055655.1:0-16078 GCA_023653785.1 Ophioderma brevispina | reverse complement strand
GAGGTTAAAGACTTTTTCAACACAGTTTTCACATTTTTATTAATATACCACAATCATATAATAAAATAGACCACACTGAACCATAAAATTGTTAGCCAGCAAGCCCGCTAACAAAGACGGTAACAAACTCACATAGCAAAGGCAGTCAACAGCACACGTGCGTCATTGCCTTGCCTTGTTAACCTTTGTTTTCCCGCTACACAGATCACGTGACCGCACTGGCGGCAAAAAATACTAAAATAAGATCTCTCCGACGGCGTAAAAGTCTCCGTTTATTTCCCCGTTCCGAATTCGGTATAACTCCAGTATATAATCCAGTAATATATTCCAGATAGCTATGGTATATAGTAGGAGTAATCCTATGAGACGACAACTAGTCCGTATCAAAATCTCCGTTAATTTTGGCTGTAATATTGAGAGATGGGGACACACGTCCGTTTTGGAATAACAGCAAAACGGAATTGGGAGACTAAGGTCGACAGGGTGTGACCGTGGGTCATGGTCGAGGCCATTTCTCTTTGAGGTGTGTTATTATGTATTTTGGGGCATTCCACTTCTCAGAAGGGAAATGCTATATTTCAGTCCACCATTTGGTGTAAAGGGAAATCAGTTCAGTGAATGTATTTCGTCTCAAATATTTTAGTCACGTGATAAGTATCCAACCAATCAAATGACATGAAATATTTTATCTGTATTAAAATAAAATAAGGGTCCAAAATTATTTTTATGAATAATTTTGAACCATGTCCGAACATGGAACATTTTACTAAATGATGGTGTCTCAAAAGTGTCTCTGCTTTTAAGCCATTTAACATTGGTTTGCATGTCTAATTGCCTTTTAAAATTGACAGGTCATGTGACAAGACCAAAATGCTGATAACATCTTGTCTGATTTCACAATCGAACTTTGTACGTTATGACCCTTATTTCATTTTCAAAAATGTACTATTGTAATATTATTTGAAAACCTCGTAAAAAACAAACACTCACGTCAAATGATACGTCATACAATGATTCTTGGGCTCAACTTGGATCAAACTGAAATAATGGTTTCTGTTTGCGGCCTCTTGAATTCTTGATGCTGAGACTATGGACACCAGACATTTTGTTCCATAACCTCTATGGCCTTAACTAGGAGAAATTAACAACTGACAGGGTTTTTTTTTATCATGAATCCTTTCACAGGGAAAATTCTAGTATCCATCTGTAACTCCAAAAACCTAGTTTTTTAAAACAAAATTAATATGGATTAATTCAAATACCTGTGGGCTAGAATCTGTATTCTTGTATCGTGCCAAACATATAGAGTTTCTCCCTCCCAGTGACCACCGCGGCTGCCGTTGTACATGCGGCCAAACAACCACATGCTTGCCATCCTCTTCATCATCTTCTTGGCTTACATGCTTTGGCTTACGACGACTTTCACTGTTGATTGGTGTAGGAGGAGCAAAATCAGTCAAGAACAAGTACACCAATGTGTCCTTTGTGAATTATCTGTGGTATCATTTACATCTACAGAATTATATTTAAGAGCAAAATTTCCTATACCTAATCAACTTCTCTAGAACAACATGTGTTCTCTTTTTCATCACCCCCCCCCCTTTTTTGGAAACAAGAATTCATTCCACAAGCGTTTTTTTCATCCTCTCTCTTCACTTTAAACTGCAACCATAATCTGACTTCAAAGCTTCATCACACCTGAAGTTAACAATGTAGCCATGTTGTCAACAGACTTGGGGAGATTTCCATTTAATCAGGGGCTGCTTTCTAAATATCTGATGCAATTTTCAAAAAAGTATTAAGTGTCACACAGACTCCTTGTATGACAGCTCATTCATGCAAAATTTTTCACCTCAAGATGTAATGTTTCAATGAACAAGTGCATGAGTCAAGGAGATATTAAGGGCGACTAGATTCAGAACAACCACATACAAATCAAAACACATGGTCAAAGACATAACCTCCTGTAAAGATCAGCTTCAAGTCCAATCACTGTTATCAGAAACACGACCACTGAAGATATCTCATCATTTCTTGTATAGTTCTAAGGCAAAAATTAAAACTGTTTTATTTTTCCCAAACTGACAATCTATATTTTTTGTAAGAAAAAAAAAGTGGGTTGGGCAACAGCACCCAAAATTATCGAGTTTGGGTGATCCTACAAAATCACAAAAGAAACTGCTTGGTATTACACCACATTCCTTTACTTTAAAAAGGGTAAGTATTTTATTTTCAGAGTTGTTTTAGTGAGAGTGACCAAAAAATGACACCCACCCTTACCTTGGTCCCCATCCTCGCCTTTCCTCGCTTTGCCGCAAAATAAACCGCGCCATCCTCCGCCCCATGATGAGTGGTGGCCTTCATGTCCAGCACATTGCACAGCTTGGTGACTTGCTGATGGTAGCTCAGTCCATTTGTTGCTGACCTGTGCACTTTGTTTCACCCCTAGACTCTGGGCTTTCCACAAATAGACCTGAGGGAACACAACATGTCATAAAAAAAAGTTTTACTTCAGCACTATCAGCGATTTTTTTTCAAAATTTAACAAATCGCACGCCCACTTTTTATCAAGACATTTTTTGCACTGTTGTATTGGAATTGTTGTAGTAAAGAATCATGTAAGTAAGTTAATTTAATTGTTAATAAAATATTTTGTCAAGAAATTACAATTTTTATTTAATGTTTACTAATAAACAAGTCGGGATCCGACTTTTATTAGTACAAAAAACAGTCGTAAATGGCATTTCAAGATGCTTTAAAATGCCTTATTTTTGTTGTTTTCACCAAGAACGGGAAAATATAAGGTCTTTGATATGACCTGACACTACAATTTAAACAGACAAAAAATAGATTTACCATTTGGGAAAAAACCTTGATACTGCTTTTAATAGACATTTTATGCGACTCCATTCTAATATGTTTTTTGTTTTTTGATTGTGCTTTCATTATCAATGCTCTATAGCTACAGCAGTATGCCATCGGACATTTAAAGTGTTGAATTTGCGTCAGAAGTGCTTGACTCTTCGCGAACCAGTCCCTGTAATAGTCCTTTGAAACTCAGGGCCACGTTGATGAAGTCTGACACTTCAAATTGTCTGACAGCTCAGTTGTTCTGTCAACATGTTTTGAGAGCCTCGTACTTACCCCTCATGTCATTATGTCATTTAATGTTGTAATATTTAGTACAGTAATTTAGTGTTGTTTACAACTGTTGAAATGACAATTGTGAAGGCAAGTGTTATAATGAGAAATTCGAGAATTTGCAAGGTATTTAAAATCATACTGTACTGAAAGAACCTTTATTTGGCAATATTGCTGTAACATAGATTGAACATAAGTGCTATATAAAATGAGCTGGAGAATGTTTAACTAATGTCTTCAAGTCTTGTGACTTGTCACATTTTGACTTAACTTTCCTGAACTAGTTCTGATTAAAGCAAAATCTTTGCCTGCTTCTAGACTTGCATTCCTCACTTAGACCTGATCTGAAATGAAGAACAAAAAAATGTTAACAATAATACATGCTTCAATGCAACACACTGTTAAACAGCGGGTATGTGCTACCGTTTTCACCCAAAATGGTTAGTAGATTCACAAAGTTTGCAATTAAAAACTCCAAATTTTAAAGCATTTTGAGGAACAAACTCGGAAAAGACAGGCCTTCAAGTCCAATCACTGTTATCAGAAACATGGACCATTGTTGAAGATATGCTCATCATTTCCTTCACATCCCTTAGAGTGCATTTAATAATTTTTTTCAATTTTTTCTCGATCACTCTTTTCGACACTGATCAGTCAATACCAACCTTAGACTAAAAGTTATCTTGTGGCCCACACTCAAAATAAGGGGTGCTTGGTGCTATTTTGATCATTCTGGAAATAATTCCAAATCCTCTGTAACATTCTGCCAACAAATAGTTGTATTTTTAGCTGAAACAAAGTCCTATATTCTTATACTTTCCATAAAATTGTTTTTTTTTTAAAAAATGCTAATCATTTGATTATTCATCATTGCACATTTCAATTTATACTTCTAAAGTCAGCAAACTGTTCCTAGTAAGGTTCAGGTTTCCTTTGCGGGCCTGACTACGGATAGCCTGGGGTAACCAGTGTACTACATATCCCAGCGCGAGTGTGTCGGCGGCTAAACCGTTGCCCATGGGTTTGCGAAGGAAATCCGATAAGGTTAGCTGGTTACCCTGGTAGAATGAAAATGAAAAAGAAGATCTACTACAAGGGCATCAGCTCTGAGAGCTAATTGCCGCCCATCCCAGCAAATGCTGCCTTCATGGTGGGCGTGGTTGCCCAAAGACTAGGCCAACTGCCAAAAAAAACTGCGATGACGTCAGGAAGGGGGCATCCGGGGGCAAT
This sequence comes from Ophioderma brevispina, assembly GCA_023653785.1. Lineage (NCBI taxonomy): Eukaryota > Metazoa > Echinodermata > Ophiuroidea > Amphilepidida > Ophiodermatidae > Ophioderma > Ophioderma brevispina. The sequence continues at coordinate 11,707 of JAMKCH010055655.1, read as the reverse complement.
TACCTTGTGCTCCAATAAATCCTCACAAAACAGTATTTGACCGAGGTATCGCATAATTTAAGTATTCTTATAAAACACCTTTGATCTCTAATTTTTAGGCCCAAAATTACTCGTATGCATTTATGACAGAAGTAGTCTTACGTTATCTACCCTTATTTCAAGCATGATTTGGGTTATATCTTATTCTTTGGTGTACAAGTACCTATTCTTGAGTAGGTACCATTTCTCCTGTTATTTCCCTGGTAGGGATGGACCATGTACTATCATACGTTTCCTAACTAACTTGACTTGCAGGTCGTTGCCTTGCACCATGGAGGTTTTTGTGGATTGAAGCTGTGAAACTACAAAGGTATCCTGCAATTGAGAGAAAAAAACAGAGAAAACCTATCTCCAATATATACAACAATCGAAGTAGTCAAATAATGGTAACAACTATTCTCCATTCAGTTTGGCAACTTGCTTTTAAAAATGGTACAAAGATATTTTTTCTGGAATCAATAGTGTCAGTTACTTCTATGGTACAAAATATAAATAAAATGTACAACAATTTTATAAAAATACAGCAAGTAAACTTGCCCGATCCCCCTGGCAAGATTGCATTATACACAAGGTGGTAGTTGGACAGTGACCTTTGACTTGGTATGTGACCTTTGACCTTGGTATGTGACCTTTGACTCAACAACATATGAAGGAAACCGTGTTGACCTTTGACCCAAGATTAGGTTGTAAATGGACTTCAACTTTTTCAAAGACAACCAAGAAAAACACAAAAACTAACCCAAACTGGAACATGACCTAGTGGACCTTGGACCTTGGCTCCATGGACCCTTTGAAAATCACCACATATGAAGGCGGAAACCCCCCTATGCACCTTACCCCAAGTTGGTTTAAACGCGTAAAAACGAAAACCTAACCAAAACCTAACCAAACTGGAACTTGGAAACCATGAACTCAGATGACCTTTGACCTTGGTCAATGACTTTGACATCAATCCACAGTTGAAGGAATCCCTATTGCACATTTCCCCAAGGCTGGTTTTTTTTTAAAAAAAAAAAAAAAAAAAAAAAAACAAAAAACCTAACCAAACTGGAAAACACATAATACACATACATTACACAGGTACATACACACAATACACTACGGAATGCGCTATCGCAATATCCCACTACTGCTTTTCAAGCAGGGGGAAGATTAAAAAAATTATTAAAATTTTCTTCACTTTACTCTAAAACCATATGGAACTTTTCAAGTCAGATTTAGTTATGAGGCCTTATATGGGGAAATTTGGTATGGGATTCAGCATTTTAAAAGAAATTCTCCCCCAAACAAAAATTTTTGACACAATAAAAATATGACCTTAAAAATGGTGTAAATTTCTAAGACATCATTAATAGTTTCACAGTGGTTAAGTGACATTAAGATGTTTGCAATGAAACCTCAACTTTTATTCACTATGTTGTGGCTCATACAACATTTCAGAGTTTATTGTCATTTGAAAAGGTAGCAGTGATTTACTCTCCTCTTCAAAACTGGGTGTGCAAGATTATTCGCCTCAGATCGTAAGGATTGATATTTTAGTCATTCACGGGAGTACTCTCTGAGATGCATCGGCATTTCATCACTGGCTTTGAATGGGACACGACAGGGATATTAACAAAACATATAAAAATATAAACATTGGTTCGAAGACATTTTTGATAAGGGATATAAACAAAGTTATTTGAAACAAACACTCCACAGGTTTGGTAGTAAATTAAACAAAGCTGTACCAATATGTAGACGATTGCCTCCATCTGACCCCAGTGTGTTACTGAACCGACCACCATCCCATGACTACTATGAATTTCAACAACAACCTTAACAGCTTATTCATTAAGGTTGTGGAATAATGTAGTGGTTCAGGTGACGGACAATGCACATATTTTATAAAATGTAAGAAAGTTGAGGCAATGCAATTTGTTTTTGCTATACTTCGTACGGAGTCAGAAATAGAGTAATTATCCACGCTTTCACATTGGTAAATGTACACAACAGGCACAGCAGTTTGAATACAGATGGCATAAAATAGCATTGCCTGATATGCGTGCAAAAATAGCGCGCAAAGGGAAGACATCACTCATCTTCTGGACCCAGACAAGATATAGTTTATTTCCAATGCTTTGTAGGAATTTATAGAGCAAGGCATGCACAAACCTATGACTGGAGCCAAATCTGATCATGTAGGAGTTCAGCCATTCAATCTAGAAGTCTTATTTTGTACATTTTAATTCTGTACTTACATATTATCTGCTGCTACGCTCCTATATTTTCTACATAGTGAACATCCTGATGTGGATTGATTATCGTGAGAAATACCAACGTAACGCATATCATTGCTCTTGCGAGATTCGAGAACTGTATCAATTAAATATAAATGTTAAAAAACAAGATAATTCTCGAACCAGTAGTGTTCCACCTTCCTTCATTCTTCCAACAGTTGACCTCTAATAAACTTTGACCTTGGAATTTGACCTAACCCTACAAGAATGCAATATCTATAGTGCACATAGGCACCCGAGGTTTGGTGGCAAATTGGAGTTCAGGTGTCAAAGCATTTGCAATTTTAAAAAGGTTAACACCCAAAACACTAACCTGCATACAAACCATACATACAGACAGACAGAACAGACAGAAGAATTGGATCAGTATGTGCCTAACTGCACTAGTGCAGGAGACAAAATAAACCTTTATTGAGGACCTACATTTTGGCCTGTTCTAAAAATGAACTCATTACAAAAGACTATCTTTTTTAGGAGTGTGTTGACTAATTTCACTGCTTTCATTTTCAATTCAGATAGTCTCCCCAAATAAACAACAGTGTCTAATTGAATAAAAATTACCTCCGGTCTCAGGATCGCGAGTGTCATCTGCGTAGCAGTAAGTATGAATAGGGCCAAAGGTCACATGAGGTCACCAAGGTCACATGAGGTCACCAAGGTCACATGAGGTCTCCAACATGCCACTCCACCCCCTCCTTTCCACCAAGTTACATCATCGTAGCCCTTACGGAACTCATACGGCATGCAATATATTAAGGGTTAAACATTTTGACACACACACACAGATACACCGACATACGACCAGAGTAATCCCTATGTGCCTTCTGCAATTCTTGCAGACATCACAAAAATTGTGTTTCATATGCAAGCACATAATCCAATACTGATGACAAACATAGTATACACTGGTCTGTGACCAGCTTGTTGCACAACCCAAACTCTACCCCAGATCTCTTTACAAGTGTAGATTATTTACAGAGAATGAAACTTCTTGGAACTTTCACATCCTCTTTTCCACCAATTACATAGAGAACTTATGCTGAACTCAATGCCATTCTCTGTTACATAAGTACTGTAATATAGTTTCAACAGATTGTCCTAGTTGATAACTACATATGGAATGTCTCAAAAAGAATCAAGACCAAGTTTCCATCAAATTGGCCTATTTATCGGTTTAAACTTCCTTAAGGTCCATGGCCGATCTTGAACAGCCTCATCCTCAGGACCCCAGATTTTACCAAAGTGGTCAAAAATTTGGTACCTGAAGAAAGCCACTACTTTTTCATTTACCCTGTGAAATTGTATGGCTAAAATATGCTGGATTTGGATGTTATGAGTAAAAAACTGACCCATTTTGGTCAACCAATATTAATTTTACACAGTATTCTATAGGACTTATGGAATCCATGCTTTTTAATCTCTCATATCATAATGGATAGAAATATCAACATGAAACTTTAGAGATGGGTTTGAGCATCAAAGTCATTCAATCAAGTGGAAAATTGTATATAAATCAGGACATCCCCCTGTAACTATTCTATTAATGATTAAAAAATATCCAATCTAATCTTTTTTCCAAACAGAAAGCCACATCGTAGTTACTCATTCTATATGTATAGTAATTGACACAAAGGGAATTGGTTTGCGCAGTATGCAAATTGTTAATTTCGTATATTTCGTTATTTATCAGTGATTTAAAAATATTATAGTCAACCCCTATTTTCCTTTTGTTTGGTTAAGTACACAAGTTCCTCTGTCTAGCAAACCAACTATTGTTATACACGAAAACATTTATTTAGTGATATGGTATGAGAAACATCCAAAAATCATTGGCTAAAATTATATACAAATACACCAATTTGGTTTAATTTTTTTAGGGGTATCTCTACCTAGTTTAAATGTTAAGATTTGATCTGTGAACTGGAAGCCTGAAGCATTTGATTAAATTACCAGGCATAGGTGCCTGTAGTTTGGTCTCCTCTTTTCATGTCATTGCATTGACTCTAAACAAGCTCTGACATGGTACAGCATTGATGAGTCCCGTACATCAGATGGCCTTTTGCGTAGCCAGCAAGCCCTTTTCATTCAGGTGGAAACTTTTATTAGCTGCATATACGTGGCCCTGCAAGTAAACAAAGATATTTTACATTAATAGTTAAACTGTTACATTTGGTGTTAACAAGCATTTGTGAGAGCACATTGATTTTGATGGTGAGCGTATCTACGAGAGGGACTTTGAAATTGGGTTGAAATGCCTTAAAACACAGAAAATCAGGGGTTTGTACTTTGGGAAATCTTTTCATTTCAATCCAAGGTGTATCAATCTCATAAATCAATCACATAATGCACCATGATCTATAAATATCATTTATTTATCACCAAACACTAAATCTGACTTTAAATTTTTAAGATTTACGCCACCTTAAATGTACTTCTTAGGGGCAGTGCAATGATTTTCAATCGTGGGGGGATAGACAAAACACAAAATGTATTTAAGTCGAATCCACAGCCTTTCGGTATGTTGAATTTCCGAATGAGAAGCGGAGGAGAATGTCAGGGGGATGATTTCATAGTTTCTTCTCCATCGTGCTACACAACTTGGCAGTGAAACAAATAATTGGATTTAAAAGTTTCGACCCCAGATTTTCAAACCCGTTGGAGTTTTTGTGACCGATGTGACATGGCTTTAAGTTGAGGTGTGTGTGTGGGTGTTGTGTGGGTTGTGTGGGTGTTTTTGGTGTGTGTGTACACCAACTATTTTTATTTTGCTTTGTCAAAGTATTGCAAATGTACACTACTGGCTTGCACTGTGCAACTTTGTCAATAGAGAGGTGATACTGAGTCGGTTTTTTTAACATTAAAGTACAAAAAGCGCATATAATTTGCAACATGCATATTTCCACATTGCAATTTTGACCAATACAGAACAGTTAACTCCGCTGACAGCTATCAGGCTATGCAAAAAGGGAAGTGAGATTTACCATCACAGCAAACTTGATCTCTACATTACGCCCTCCAGTCCTCAGATCAGTAAGGATTGAATAATTTAGTCATCCATGATACTCTCTTACTTTTGCACGATGGCAACTGATCATCCTTACTGATTAATAACACTATGCACTCAATCATTACATGTGTATCCAAAATGTACTGTTTAAAAGTCAAGGCCCCTTCATTACATCAACGCAGTTCAAATCACCGACTCTTTTGAAGCATAATACAATGCCATGGATGGTGTCAATAAAATTTTCACATAGGGAACGGTCAACACCCCTCCTTTCTTGATATTAGTGATTCCTTTAACATTTACCATTACAAAAAGCATGGAACTCTACAGAGTATAGCAATGCCTACACAAAAGAACTTATAACACTTATCTTTGTTGTGTTGCCATACCTTGATGAAGTGCGATTAATATCCAGAGCCTACTTTGAAGAGTCCATTGTCATTAGAATTTATAGTTAATGCACCATCACTGGTTATTGCACTGTGACCATCCTCACTATGGGGACCTGTAGTCAGAGTTAGAAATACTCATTAGTTAAATTCCCATACCAATGATGTTGCAGTAGTCTATTTTTCTTTACTTTTAAGTGTGACCTATTTATACTGTTTCACCTCGTCGTGGCAGTAGAGTGGATGCACAAGCGCTGGCGAGTGCATGCGTAATTACAAGAATGAACAAAGACGGTAATGCAAAATGCATCTGTGACTGCTGAGTGTACCTTTAACAGTCTTATTTGAAATGTGTACCTATGTAGGAAACATGAACTTCTTTTGTTTGGTCGATCCTGGACAAAATAATTTCACATTCCACGTACATGTCTCAATGATTTCTAAAGGGGTGTATCATTTGAGAAGTGAGAGATATTGCCAGGGCCAATTCTAGATGGGACGGGACCAAAGTTGAAAACTGCTGTAACCGTATATTTGAAATGATTACACCTTCTAATTATAAATACAGTGGGAGTCAATAAAACCCTACATTCAGGAAAGATTTTTCTTCAAGGGTTAAATATTATTTTTGCTTGAATGTTTGCTTTGGTTGTTTACAGGGATAAACAGGCTATCAGAAGAATTTTATTTGGTGTCTTTCGGACTTTGGGATCAGAAACTATGTCAATTTTGCGGAGAGATCTAAAAATTCTGTTTGGCCGATTTTAGCCATACAATGCGGAGAGAGACTGACACCGACGTATACCATAACACATTATAGCAAAGGCAATTCACACATGCAATTCAGATGGTATTGATTTCTTCTCGACAAAACATATCACTTTGAATAAACGGTCTATTGTGTAGCATAATTATAAGTAAAATATCTTCAACAAATTAAATTACCATTGTTCAATCATAAAGAGTCAGTTATTGAAAATCACTCAATATCATTGTCTCAGTTCATGAACATAATGAAACTGCTCAGAGATTTTTGTTTTTTTGTTTACATCTCTAAATAAATTGCGAGAAGAACTAAAGCCGAAGTTTTCTGTAAATAAATTGGAATTAAAACTTAAAATTCAAAATCGCACTATTTTTTCAAGTGGAATACAAAACCTTCTATGGTTTCACTTTGGCTCACGAGTTTTGTTGTAGGTGAAAACCATGAAATCTTGCTGAATCAAAGTAAACTTTTTTCTTTGCGAGGCCGTGGCTATTTGACTTTCTTATTTGGGGAATTTAACATTTTTTCACTCAGTATTTTCTTTTGTAATCTCCGGGATATTATTTTTATAATCCTTTAATTATTCTCCCACCTTCTATTGTTTAGCAATAATTTGGTGTTAAAGGATTTTTACTCAAATCACTGCTGAAGACCATGTTATTCTATGTAAACGATGCATCTTTGTTTGGCTCAAAATCGGCCAAACAGGATTTTTAAGTCACTCAGCAAAATAGGCATAACTTCTTCCTCCAAGTCCAAATGACACCAAATAAACGCTTTCTGAAAGCCTGTTTATCCCTCTTTATAACCAAAGCCAACATTTGAGCAAAAGTAATTCTTAACTATTTTAATTATTTTTTATTCTGAATGTAGGGTTTTTTTACTCACACTGTATGTGAAAATCAATATTCACACAATTCATACACGTAACAATGTCAATATCACAGGAAAAAACGTTCTTGTCCATTATCAACTTCACTAGAGATTAACCGATATTTGTATCGGACATCGGATCGGGCCGATTTTGCAAAAATCGGCAAAAAATTGGATCGGCAAAAATATGTCAGAGCCTGCCATTCTCAGCCGATGTATTGAATGAATGAAAGGGATGAGTATTATGGGTATTTACCAGTTTTTAAGTAGAATCACGAGAGGAGTTGCTCAAAAAGCTAACCTTATCATCCAAAATTCCTTGTTGGAACTTGTAGCAACTTGTGGACCACACTGATTTATTAATTATAATCATTGTCGCCAATTCCTAAGTTTAACAATTTTAACACAGTGCGATCTCTAATATGAGAGGCAAATCATCGGATCGGATCAATGGATCGGCCAATACTAACAAAAATCGACCATCAGATCGGCAGAGGAAACCCTGGATCGGTTAATCTATAACCTTTACCTTTGCCAATTCCATCAATAACCCAAGAATCGATCTGTGATTGGCTGGGGACCCCAGACTGCAACCAATCAGGGAACTGGGTTGTTCCAAGTAACACTGCTTGCACACTCCGCTGTAGAGCTGATAGGATATTGGGTACCTATGGAGAAACAGAGGAAGCAACAGGTGTAAATCAGCTAACTTGCATAATCAAAACACAATTGATACTCTACTCTGGAATGGAAATAAAACTTTCTTGAAAAGTGAAGCAAATTCAATAAGGAACTCTATTTCCCAGCAATTCTTATGTACTCATGCAAATAATCAAAATTTACCTCCAAATATCAAAATTTCCCTGAAAGAAGCTTCCTAAATATTACATTTTTCCAGACAATCATGACTATACTTTCTTCATGAACAGTCTGTTGTGGCAATTCTGGCTAATTGTTTATGTTGGGACTCGCACAACTGTTGTAACTCAAGAGTCTTCATCAAGCATTGTGTTGGTATCATTTGATTGTGGTGCAAGGTGAATTTGTGTGAACTAGTTAATGGAAATAACAGGATCTGAAGTCACTGTGGCAGCTAATGACCTGCAGACACATTCTGAAAATGTATCAAATGTGAACCTTCAAAACACATGTTCATCTTTTCATTTAAAAGCAAATGAATATGTAGTTATCTTTAAAATATGAAAGTGGAATACTTTCAATACAGCTTGACTAGACATATAGTGACATTTTTCAAAAAGGCAAGAGTGTAAAGGCATGGTTTAAGAGATGTGATGCTTTTTAGTTAGTTAAACCAAAGTTTTAAATCCGGTTTTGTCCGCGCTAAACGAGGGTGGCCAGATACACCTCACACTCAGCAATACTGCTGTGTGAGGATTTACTGGAGCAAAAGATAATTGACCGGATGCCTTTCCTGACATCAATCCAGATTTTTCGGCAGTGGGCCTAGCCTTTGGGCAACCACGCAAGGCAGCATGTGCTGGATGGCAGCCATTAGCTCTCCAGAGCCGACGCCCTTGTAGGTAGATCTTCTTTTTCATTCTACCAGGGTAACCCGCTACTCTCCTGATCAGATTTCTTTAGAAACTCAATGGGGGTGACGGTTTAGCCGCCGACAACTCGGCCCTGGGACAGGTAGTACTGGTTACCAGGATAACAGTAGCAGGCCCCAAAGGAAACCTGACCTGAAATTATCAAGTAAACATTCAATATGACATTCCTAAACATTTCCTTTCAAACACCGAATATTAAACTTAAATCCAACTCTATCTATATTGAAAACATTGCACAGAGTGTCTGATGGGTTTAGATTTAACAGCAGAAAAATTTAAGCCAAGATTTTGATTGTATTTTGGATAGATATTTTAGGCATAATTACATTATACCCATCACACCCACTTTGTATCATGTGCTTTAATCATTAACATAATAAAGCATGTGATATAAAGTAGGTGCAAAGGGTATAATGTAATTATGCCTTTTTTCCTATGGTTAGCTTAGACTCCTAATTATAACATAAGTACAGTGTTTTATTGATATTGCTATATTTGAAGTGATAAGCTGTAATTTTCTCTGCAATAGAGTGTTTGCTGAACTGCACTTCGAAGTGCAGTTAAGCATGACTAGACCTTAAGGGATATGTCAAATCAAGTAGCTATCTGGGAAGTGTATGGGTTGAAGATGGATAACAGCCTCAGATCAGTAAGGATTGATTTATGAAGTCATTCACGATACTCTAAGACATGCACTAGGGCAACGATCATCACAGGCTGCAAATTCATGACAACATTATCATAACAGCTGACATAATACAGACGGTGATGTGGTCAAGTCCCACTTGTCCTTTCATCAACATCAGCTATTTTTACTCTTCAAAGTCAACTGATGGGTCATATTTATTTCACTCAACACATCAGCTATTTTGTCTAAGGGTGTGCACACCAATTTCACTTTTTTTCCATGGTTTTGTTTTTTTGTTCTCATGAAAAATACAACTTGGGTTGGGTTATAGAAAATAAAATTTGACTTTTTTGTGCAATATTGACCTTTTTTGACATTTCCCACTCCCTGAAAAACACAGGGGAGGACCCTGGGCGAATGAATTACATGGTTAGTAGGGGCTTGTGCCCTCCTATAATATAGAAATTTGGCTACTCCAGCTCATCTAAGGAAAAAAATACTGTAAAACACTTTAATTTTGCAGGTACTTTATTTTGCGATTTGCCGAGAGTCATTTTTCTCACAGACATTTCCTTTCAGACACTGAATATTAAACTTAAAACCAACTCTATCTAAATTGAAAACATTGCATAGAATTTGAGTACCTGATGGGTTTAGAGTAACAGCAGAAGAGGATAAGCAAAGATCTTATTTGTGGTTTGGATTGATATTTTTAGGCCTACTTACCTTATTACCCTTCACACCACTTTGTATCATGGGCTTTATTATACAACATAATAAAGACATGATCAGAGTAGGTGAAAGTGGTATAATATATTATCCTTTTCCTACAGTTGTTTGAAGCCTAATTACAAGCCACGAAGTACAAGTACAGGTTGTTTTTATTGATATTGCTATATTTGAAGTGATAAGCTGTAATTTTTCTGCATATAGATTGCTTACTGAACGACCTTCAAAGTGCAGTTAAGCATGATGGACATCAGGGTGTCAATAAGTAGCTATCTGGGAAGTGTATGGGTTGAAGATGGATAACAGCCTCAGATCAGTAAGGATTGACTTTATGAAGTCATTCACGATTACTCTAAGACATGCACAAGGGCAACGATCATCACAGGCTGCAAATCATGACAACCATTGATCATAAACAAGCTGACAATAATACAGACGGTGAGTGGTCAAGTCCCACTTGCCCTTTCATCAACATCAAGCTATTTGTACTCTTCAAAGTCAACTGATTGTGTCATATTTATTCATCACACACCTGATATTTTGTCTAAGGGTGTGCACACCAATTTAACTCTTTTACATGGTTTGCTTTTTTGTGTTATCATGAAAAATAAACAACTAGCGTTGAATTGCAGAAAATAATTTTTGATCTTTGTGCCAATATTGACCATTTTTTGACATTCTTACCCCCTGACGACCAGGAGAGGAGAGGAGAAGACCCTGGGAAATGAATTAACATTGGCTTTTATGGGCTTGTGCCCTCCTATAATAAACCCAAGTTTGCTATTCTAGCTCATCTAGAAAAAAAATATAACCAATGTTCCAAGATTAACAGGTTGTTCTCAGGACCTACGGATGGAGACCATTTTATAGTCCCCTTTAGAACTTGTTTGGCACAAAAGGGACAAAAAGATGGGAAACCTTGGTGAACTGAAATTATCTTCTTCTCAGAAATATGCATTTTTTCCAGGCCTGAACGGTATGTAATGTGTGTATGTATGCATATACGTATGTACATAAAAATACTGCAAGGTAACTGCGTCATCCCCTGGCAAGATGGCAGTCTGGAAATGACCTCAGATGACCTTTGACCTTTTGTCCAGACCTTTGACATCATCCACATTATGAGGGAACCCCTTATTGCACATTACCCAAGTTTGGTTTAAATCGGACTTAACTTTTCAAAGGAGATGTCAAAAAAAAAAAACCAAAAACCTACCAAAGTGAACACACACAAACATCTACATTACATCTACACACCGGGCATTCGCACCCTTCGCAATATCCCCCTATGATTTCAAGCCAGGGGGAAAAAACTACCTATACATGTATAATTATACACGTATTGTATATATATATATATACATTACATACCCTTAATGATAGTCATTATTCTCTTGACCTGATATTTCAAGGAAAACATACTGAG
>JAMKCH010055653.1:0-18804 GCA_023653785.1 Ophioderma brevispina | reverse complement strand
TCATGAATTGATCCAAAACCTCAGCAGTGGTATTAAGTTCTTAATGTGGTACACAGCCCATTCTATTGTTTACCTGCTCAGCTGTATGATACTGTCTGTTGAGTTTAAGAGTCTCATATTTCCACACATGGCATGGTCAGTGATATAATACCATACTTGCACCCCTTAGTGATAGTGACATTCCTGCTTGCACTATATGAGAATAGTCCTAACCTAAAGTAGCTATGTAGCAAGTGTTCTGATTGGTGGGTCAGATGCCAAAAAAATTTTGCTTGAACAATTAAACTGTAGAATGACTTCTATAGCCAATTTATATCCAAAATAAACTTCCAATGTTAAATAAACAATGTGTACAAGAATTACATGTTTGATAGGTATATGTTAACACTGATAGCATGGAACTATTTCATAGCCGACTTAATGATTTCCATGACGTGGTAAACAAGCAAACTTTTGTACAGCAAGGTAGACAGGTATTACTACACAATATTGATTTGGCCTTTGCACTAGATAAGAAAGTTACCTTTTAAAAGGGAAGTGTGGTAAACTGAAGCTTGGTGTTCCATGCCAATGTGATTTTATTCCAAAATAATACCAGATGTATCAGAAAAAGTAACATGAAACTGAATGTCTGTTGTTTCACAATAAAGGTTGATCATTTGAGTGATCCTGCATAGTATTTATTAAAATATATTGTTACAAAACTCAAGTTGTTGTTTCATTTCACACAAATTGTGCAATAAAATGCAGAAGATGGTCCTTTTACGGAATCGTCTTGTTCACGAATTTCTGATTTTTACACCATTGTAAAATAAAAATGTGTTCATAGTTCCCAACAAAGTTATCCACTGCGACAATCCTGAGGTGTATTTTTTGCCGATTTAAAAACAGCTATTTGACCATTTAAGTCACAAAAACCGCTTCGTATAAATCGGCGGGAATTTAAGCACACTTCACGAAGTCGTGCGCAAGGCCACCATCGCGTCGCGCGTGAATTTGCTGCGTAATGAAGCGTGCGAGTGTTTTAATGTACTTTACGCGAACGCATCTTGAAAAAACGAAAAATAATATTTGAAACATGTAAAACAAAGCGCTAAAGACCAGATGAAAATTTCAAGTCTTCTAATTTCTGGAGTTAGAGACAAAATAGGTTTGATTCAATAGTGCATAAAGATGTATTTCATCACTTGCACAAACATACTTCAATTTGAAGTTCAAAGATAAAGTTATTGAGAAAGAGGACGGCTTGAAATGGCGTGAAAAGTCACTTTTGTACTAAAACAAGGATTTTCTCAATGGGTTCAGTTTTCGCCAAAAATTTGCAAATTTGCAGACAATATAATAAAAATACCGAAGAAAAGGTTAAGGTATAACTTTCCTACGATAGCATCGGTCTTTCTAGACGGTTTTCTCAATCTTTCATTTTTCGATTTCTACTAAAGATATTCTCCAATATATACTCCAAATTTTGGAAACGAAAAGTAAAAATCACACACTTTTGTACATTTTTTCCTTATATTTCGAAAAGATAAGCTCTATTTTTAAAAAATGAAAAAACCGTCCCTAGACAAATTGTATTTTGGTTTCTAAAAAATCAAATGAGAAATCATGAAAATTCAAATTGTTTGTGTTATGCTGTCTGAAATTTTGGGGCAGAAAATCCGTGTTTTTTTAGTAATTTTTCTCAAATACGGAAAGTTTACATGAATCTGATGCAATCATGGGCCATCGTCAAATTTTCTTTCTAGAATGTATACTTTTACATACAATAATCAATATTTGCAAAGTTAACCGTGTACCGAAATAGATACTCAAGGTTCACACTGCAAATGCCCTTAAGCGCCCAGGGCGCTAAATGACAAAATCAGTGTTATTCTCTCACTGCACCTATACAGTGCTATCTAAAAAGATAGCAGCTAATTTTTCTCCATTTCATGTCCTAAAAAGGTGCTTGAAAAAATAATGCTTCAAGTAACCATACCACAAAATGTTGTTTGGGACCAAAACTAAACAAAAACAGGAAAAAAGAAACAACTCTATCCATGTGATTTCCACACCAGTAAATAACGTGAGAAACATGTACGTCCAGCCCCCACTGCAAATGAGGTGTTTTTGTTTTTGGTGAACGGCGACTAGTGTACCCTAAAAACTGAGAGAAAAGGAGGATCTGGTTCAAATCATGGTTGCTATCAATATTAGGTATAAAATCTGTAGGAATATCAAACAATGGCAGGCAATGGTACTTTTATTTTGATCTGACAGACGTATTTAAACGTATTCTTAACAGGGAACACCTGACTGAAAAAAAGTGCTCTGACCTCCGGGTGCACAGTGCATGCTAGTCTAACGGTCCAGTAGCTCGAAAAATTTGGGGATAAGTTACCATAATTTCATGCTGATAGTAGGTAAATATGATGATTTTCAAGAGAAATATAGCTTTAGATCTGAGATGTTCCATTAAGACGAAAATGACGTTTTCATCGCGCCCATTTTGTTACAGGAAAGAATAGGACATGCAATTACTGGTGTGAAACTAAGGGTTCTTAAAGCTTTAAAGTTCTAACAAAGAAACTATTTCTGTTGATTGAAAAAACCTTTTTAGTTTGTAAAGAACCCAAACGAATCTTCGCGGGGTTCTTGTTAAAATCAAAAAGGGTAATTTCTGTAGCTAAGAAAAATTGTTATCTTTAGAACCGTTCGCAAAGAACTCTCAATGAAGAACCATTCAAATGGGATCAGGCAGTTCTTGCAAAAAACAGAAGAAAAAACGTTTTACTCGCGCTAAAATTATTTAACCAAAAAAACAAAAAGCGAACAAAAAGTTAAACCTTTTGCAAATTACACGGTAACCCAAGGAAGGTTCCAAATCTCCAGGTATATTTAATTTTAAGGTCCCATATAGAAGCCTTAGGTGCGAATACGGGAACAGAAATGTTCGAAGTTGAGACTTTGGTTTAAAGGAGTACACTCTTCTTGAGATTGACTTACTCCAACTTGGGACCTAGGCAAATGAATGACAAAGAAGAGCAGAGGGCATCTCTCATACCCACCATAATCATCTCCTCAAATCTTTGCAGTTCAGTGGATTGTTGATAAAAACGAATAATCGGTGGTCCGGGTAAAACCCGTTATTTTAGTTTACCAAACGTGAGGCTTGACTGGAGAAAAAATCGTGTTTCCTTGTGTTTCAATTTCCTTAACGATGAATAATAACGTTGGGCTGGTTGGGCGAGGCTCTCAGAAGACATGGATGAGATGTGTTTGCTTCAGGATATCCAAATTTGAGAAAACACGATGGTGCATAGGGAGATCATGATGTCAAGATTTGTTTTATTCCTCCGCAGGCAGGTGCAATGCTTGTGCACTTGACGTAAGCCTAGCCGAGGCTAGCCCAACTCTGGCGAGACGGTCTAGGTATAGCCTACAATGCGTTATCAAAACCCCGGGGGTATCGCAGAAATCCATTACAGCTTAGAGAAGAGTGCAGATGAAACAAACCGATGAATTTCCTATAGTAACAAATACAAGCTTACTTTACATCGAAAAGAAACATGCTTTTAACCCATTTGCGTTCAGTCCGGGGCTGTCGTCAACGCCACCTTGTCTGGCCATCGAATTGGCATTGTGACAGCGGCAAATCTCCTTTGCCGCAAATTCGTCTATTTTTCTACAAACAAGAAAATTGGAGACCAACAAACGAGCTAAAGTTCTTAAAATGATATCGATTCAATGCAAGGTAAGCATCCGGAAGAGCCAGGAAAGTTAACATACTTCCATAAATATCCAGAGCGATTTCAAAACACGTGCTGCTTCTGCCATGACTTGCGCTCTTATGCTGCGATTGTTTACAAATGGTGCTATGGATGGAACATCGCGTACTGCGCGCGCGTGCGCTGAAACCACATATTTCGTATCGGGAGTATGACGTCGAATGGCAGTGATTGATGCGAGATAAGCAAGTGTACGGGGCTCTGACTTTACGCGCCCTAGGCAGCCAGTACAAAAAATGGTATGCCTATTGAAACACATGCTTTGTGGGCTCTGTTGTATGTATTTTTTTGGATCTAGTCATCTCGTTGCCCCTGCTTTCTAGAAAATGAAAATTTACAGGAGAGGAATTTGAATAATTCTTTAAATATATTGTTTTGAACCTAGATCGGACAATGTCAGTTTTTGCAAATTCAATTGAAATTAAAACTGGTTTTTCTAAAGGGCTTGAGCCACCGTATCGAGATTTCACGCCGATTAAAATTGTCGCCGTATCACACAGCCAAAACGGTTTCTCATCCATTTCATAATTAATGTTAATAGAAAGAATACGCGCTTTGAATGATACCAAAAAAAATATCCAGGACAAATACTCGCATAAAAACTACACCCAATTACGCTCAAAATTTTGGGTTTTATAGGAACTATAGAGGGGTTGCACGTTCCACAGCGGAGGATTTTGTGTTTCCCCTAATATTTAGGTCTCTCTTATAGATTTTGTATAGGAAAAATCCACGTTCTATCTCAAGAACCTTGCGTTTACACAAACAAAAAAGTGCACAGTATGTTTTGCAAGACACGCTTCTGACATTATAATCAAATTTGATGAATAACTTTACCGTTAAATTTTTACATATTTAGCAATTCTCGGGCGTAGTTAATTTCGCTACTAACATATTCCCGCGAAACTGCGGATATGCCACGGCTTAGTTAAATCCGCCGATAAAGAGGAAAAGAATTTAAATGAACCTTTTTTTCTTCGGGAATATATATAAGCATTCCACACCCCAACCTATCGGTAGAGTCCAATTTAATAGGAATATGCTCAAATAATATCAAGAAACAAGGTTTTATCCTCTTGAAGTAGGAATATGCTGTGATCAATTTTGCCTGAAGTCTTCTCCAAAAGTATCCAACCCCCCTAGCGGTGTACACCATTAAATTGGGACAACCTGTATGCCAGTAAATGGCACAGTTTTAGGTCCCTTTTTAAAGATGAATTAATACCAATAAGAGTCAACTAAATCAACTGAAACTATCTGGATATGAAAAAGAATAAAATGCACACTAATTCCAAGGCAAACAAACAAAAATATGCGCTAAATGGAAAATGATAAACAAAATGTTCAGTCCAGCCAAAATTTAGAAACAACAACCAAAAACACACATAAGAAAAATAAACAAAACAAAACAAACAAAAAGAAAAACTGGCAGTGAACAATATGGATCTAAAAGCTGGTTGTTTCAAAGTGTTGAAAATTATCAATATGATCCATGCAAAATGTAAAACAAAAACCAAAACCATGCCCGTTTATAGTAATATCTTCAGTAGATAGCATCAAACCCGTGGTAAACCTGTTGGATCAAACTTAGAGACGCCCGGCCTACACTTTAGAAAAAAAGTGCACGTTAAGTTTATAAAACGGTTTGAACTGTATAAAGCATAATAGGTTCTAAAAAATATTATGGTTTCTATAAACCTTCAACATTTAAAATCGGCCTATAAATATTTCTTGTATGTTGCCGTATATTTTGAAAGCAAAAAGGCAGTTTAAATTTTTATTTTTGTTCTACATTTTTGACGGGAAAACCATATTTTTCTGTTCTGCAAGAACTATCGAATGGTGCTTTATTCGGGGTTCTTAAAGCTTGTAATCCTACAAAGAACTATTCTCTGATTGAAAAAACATTTGTCGTTTGTAAAGAACCCACGAATCTTCGCGGGGTTTCTTTGTAAAAGAAAAACGGGTAATTTTCTGTAGCCTAAGAAATATGTTCTCTTAGAACCGTCGCAAAAAAACTCTCAATAAAGAACCTTCAAAGGGATCAGAAGTTCTTGCAAAACAGAAGAAAAACGTTTTACTAGCGCTAAATTATTTTACACAAAACAAACAAAGAAAAGAGGAGAGACAAAAAGTAAAATCTTTTTGCAAATACCACGAGGACAACCAAGAAGAAGGTCCAATCCGCCAGGTCTATTTAATTGTAAAGGTCCCATATGAACCTTAGGTGCTCCATACGGGAACAAAAATGTCGAAAATTGAGTCTTTTTTGTTTAAAGAGTAAAAGATTGACTTACCCTCACCAACGTGGACCTAGAACATGAATGCAAGAAGAGAAGGGACTTCTCTATTACACCAATAATCGTCTCCTCAATCTTTGCAGTTCACTTGGTGAATTTGCCGGCAGTCCGGGGCTGTCGTCAACGCCACCTGTCGTGGTCAGCTGCATTGGCCATTGTACAGCGGTAATCCCTTTTTTTTTTTTTTTTACCGCATAATCCGTCTATTTTTTCACCAAACAAGAAATTTGAGGAGCACAAACGATGTAAATTTCTTTTAAAATGATATGATTCAATTCAAGGTAGCATCCATGGAGAGCCAGGAAAGTTAATGTAGAGTTAGAGCATTCGGAAAGTACAACTCTTTAGTTCATAGTTGGAGGACAACATGGGAGCTTAACCCTGGTTTGAAATTATAATAACTCCGCAAAAATACAGCATTAATCATCGTAGGTTAGGGACACAAACTTCACCTACAATAGTGCTGTATGAGTACGAGCGCGAAGTCATGGTACAAGCAGACGATAAACTCAGTCTTACGCATTACTTCTTACGCAAACTATTCCAGGACGAAAGATGACACATGGACATAACTTATGATCTTACTCACTGTAATGCATGTTATATTCGTTATTGATTTCTAGATTCATTTGGTTCATTTAAATTTGAATGCTGTAAAATGTGGTGTAAAAGTACGGTATCGTTTCAACGGGTCTATTCACGACAGGCGGTCCATGTTGTCAACACAAACCATAATCTTTGCGAAAACTTTAAGGACGGATACCACTAAACTTTTAGTACGCATAATTTAAGCGCAAGATTTTTGGACATTACATTAGCCCCCAGTCGCAGCCAGTAAGACGAAAGCTATTCAATGCCAAAAAATCACAACAAAGTTTCTTTTCATCAATTGGCAACTTCAATTTGGTAACCTCATGTGGAACTCCAACCAATTGTCAACTCGAAAAATAATACTTTAAATCACCAATATTTCCTACCACAGTGAAATCTTGTGTTGAATGCCTGTAATTGTTAAAACATCAGCAAAACGGTGCTAAATTTAATTTGTGACACAGATAAATCAACTGATTTTGTTCATTTAACTTGAAACACAACAATTTCACTTGAATAAGAATTTCAATATTTGAAATTGGAATCAGTTAAAATTTAAAATAAATCAGGCTAAAGGTGCATCACATTATGTGAAATGATGCAAAAGAATATTCCTTTCATTCAATTATCACATATTCTTTTGGCTAATTTGGTCAACTTTCAAATTTTGAAATAAAATGTCTCTAAACAATGCCTTTAAATCACAAAAATAGTTAAAAATCCAAAGTGGAAATAAAATGAGCCCTTTTGGCTTTAGTTAGATCAATTTAACAGAATTAAATATCAGTCTCTTTCTGATTAGTTCCACACAAACTGGTTGCACATGGTAAAGTTTATAGTTCTTGGTTGTAATCACCATGTAGCTGAAGTAACTGTAAAAACAGTTCTTTCAATGTTCCCACCTGTCAGGCATTGTTGCACAAAGTCTCTCACAAAACACAGCACAACAGTCAATGCGGGGAATATAGGGTAAATCAGTTCAACCAACTCAGATGCATACTTGCCAGATCACAAAAAACACAAAGCGTCAACGCATCACTTGCCAGATCACAAAGTAACACAGTTACCACAAATCAGTTCGACGCATCACTTGCTAGATCACAAGTAACACAAATCAGTTCGATGCATCATTGCTAGATCACAAATAACACAAATCCAGTTCGACGCATCATTGCAGATCAAATTTAGTTCCAATCTATATACATAGTTAATGATGCTGTTACTGCAATATTACAAGTTTAGTAGGATACATCGTCATATGTTTGGTAGGCTCAAAACATTCATAATACATGTAGGCGCCAACAGTTAATATAAATAAATGTAGGCTCCAAACAGTCATAATACATGTAG
The DNA here is from genome assembly GCA_023653785.1 of Ophioderma brevispina. NCBI lineage: Eukaryota > Metazoa > Echinodermata > Ophiuroidea > Amphilepidida > Ophiodermatidae > Ophioderma > Ophioderma brevispina. Next base: position 10,793 of record JAMKCH010055653.1, on the reverse strand, counting down.
GCTCCAAACAGTTCATAATACATGTAGGCATCCAAAACAGTTCATAATACATGTAGGCTCCAACAGTTCATAATACATGAAGGCTCTTATGGTTCAGTCTAGAGGATGGCTCATTTCATTTAGCCTCATGTTCCAATAACAGGAGAGCTAGTAATAGGCCTGTTCAAAATCGTAGTCTTTGTTTTAATCTGTGCAACTTCGAAAAAAAAAATCCTCTTGCTATCAACGACTCACTTCAATGGATTTTGACCATAGGCCAAGAGCTACTTGGTGCGTGATCATCCACTATCAAAACAATGTCACCCACAGCAATTTTGCTAGGTTGTAGCCACCGTTGACGTCGCTGCAATCAGGAAGATATTCTTTAACATCTTTTCCAAACAGGTCAGCTAGAATTGGCATTGCCTCATCTCTTCGTGCATACACATCCTGAGGTCGATACTCCAGGTGGATAGTTGGTGGTTGCTGGAGCATTAACAGTCCTGTGGTCTCAGCACATCTAGATCATCGGGATCACTTGTTGTTTCTGGTCAAAGGACTATCTGTGACAATAAGACTCCACTCGCACATAAGGTACGGGAGTTGTTCATCCGTTCTGCAAGATTTCATATTCTGTGCTGCAGAAAGGCCGAAAGGATCTTGCCGGATTGTCCGTATCGCCGCTCCTGCTCCGACCATGGTTGTGATGCCCTGGGTATTGAAATGCCATTGTATAAACTTTATGTTTGAACCAAAAGTACTTGTTGCTCTGATTTAGTTCAGGTAGTGCTCTTCGAAGTTCGTTCTCCGCTCCAACCAGGTTAGTGCCGTTATCCGGAGTATAACTACATTCACGCTCCCTTATTGCAGTAAATTCCGGATAGCGTCAATGCATGAGCTTGTATCCAGCTGTCAGCAATCTCTATATGGATTGCTCTGCTGTTAAAGCATGAGAAACAACAGCATATCTCTTTTCTGCTGCTGCTTCCAGTTTGGTTTCAAATGACAAATAATCCACCCGTTCTTGAGAAGCTGGTTTCATGTGACACTACTCTGCACTCTGGAGATCTGCCATCTTTTGCTTCTCACTGTTAGCTTGGTACAATCTGCAGGTGTAGCATTTATGCAGTATCTTCTTCACTGTGGCTATGGCATTTAAGATCCAATAGGTCTGCCGAAGTTCCGCAAGCACGTGGTTCTTCCCTTGATGCACTATTTTCGTGCAATCTTAAATAATCAATGTCGATTACGTGGTGAGCTTTCGGTAGAATGACTCTGATGTTTAGCATTTGGGGCACGTGAATATTTCTCAATCTTCATCCTATCTCAGCACGCCTTGTGCAATCTGGATCAAGTTCACTATCCCACGGTTTTTGGAATCAGTTATTCACATTCTGTGGTACACATGATCTTTTATAATCCATGACTTCTCCTAACCATGTGTGCTATATCAGGCTTGCGTGTGTTAGAGAGGGCAGATATTTCCTTTGGGAATGCTGATTGCTGAACGTATCTGCAGATAGCATTTCAGCTTCCTGGATTTCTTCACATGTCAAGTATTTAGGCTGACGGATGTTGATCTTTGCTCTAGTTTAAGTAGTTCGTCAGGCGTATCCACCAGGCTACACTTCTTCTCAGCTCATAAACAGGAATAGTGTTCAATTATCTGTTAACAGGATCGTTGGTCTTCTTCCCTCATGTTTCCTGGTTTTCACAAGCTGTGCACACATTCTGCACTTTAGGCCTTTTTACTTCTGGGTCTTCTTCTATGGACTGGGTAGACTTTTCACTCATTGACCATGTTGGCCAGTTGGAATCTGGCTCCATAGAATTGTGGTCCTTGAAGCCATCTGGGTGTTTTCAGAAGATCTGTCATTATTAGACCTCTAGATGCGTAGTCTGCTGAGTTGTGCTCTGACTTGACATAATGCCATGTCTTGGTGAGATCCACCTCTGATAATTTCCACTCGATTTGCCACGAAGGTCTTGAATCGACATTTTGTACTGTGTAGATATTCAACATGTTGCTATTCCGTCCAGTACACGTGTCATGCACAGGTAACTTGTAGCTCCTTCTGTAGCGTATGTTGATTTTCACAGCAGTAGTGACAGCACTCAATTCTAGTCTTGGGGATCGTTACCATGCTTCACAGGTGAAAACCATCGCCTTGCATCAAAAAGCACAGGGTACCTTTCCACAACGGTTGACGTATCTGATGTACGCTTACACGCCATAACACCACCCTCACTGGCGTCCGTGAAGTGGTGAATCTCCACATTGGGCAGGTTGTCAAATTCAATGGCTTGTAGAATTTGTCCTTCTTGAGGTTCTTCAGCTGATAAAATTCTGTAGACATAACTCCCACTGCTGTTTGTACGTCTTTGGAAGTCTCCTCACCCAGGACACTTGCTCCAGACATAATCTTGCAAGATTATCTGTGCTCTCAGTGTGAATGGTTGCTATGATCAAGTGGGTCATAAGTCTGCTCATGACTGACAGTATTCTCCTTATGTAGCTTTTCTTGTAATTCACTTGTGGTAAATCCTAGGGTTTTTCTTTCAAAATTCCATTGCGTTCTTAAGGCTCTTTCTGTGGGTAGACTGTCACTATGCAGTATAAGTCTCATTCTTAGACTTTCTTCTATGGGGATGGATTTGAATAACCTTCTTGCTGTTGCTAATCCATTGTGTAGACGGAAACCTCCGTCTGCCAAACACTCGATGATGCTGTGAACCATCTCAATAGCTACTCTTCTTAATTTTCAAATGTTCTCAAGAAGTCATCGACGTAGAAGTGTGTCAATATGCATGGTAACATGAGTTCATATTTGACACACCATCAAGGCAGTCTTTCTCAAGATATAGTTGGCACAACTTGGAGAAGAATTGCTCCAAATACGTGTCCCAGCATGCGGTATTCCTCAAGGTCATTGTCTAGGTCCCCATTATTCCACCAAGCGACTTGGCCATAGCTTGCAGGATGAACTGGGTATCTGGTGGGAAAGAATCAGAAGAATCACATTGGAGTTGATAACCCATGGAAGATGGCAGGGAAGCACTGAGCCACCCGGTCCCACAGTAAACAGACTCCTTGCCAGACGAATCCGACTCTGACCCAGCTGAATCCGGATAAAGAGACAGATGGATGGCCACCTACACCAAGCTTCGTATGCGAGTACAAACATATCCTGGCATGCGCACAAGACCAAAGCACAGATAGGCAATATGGAGATATCCCTCCAATTTCAAATCTTTTATGTTGCCCAACGCCGGGCACGATTTGCGGTCAATGTCATCGTGCGATTGATCAAGTAGTCTCAGAGTAACATGTTGGAAGTTACCATGCAAAACAGGGTCGTCCGCCCCTTTAAACTGCATAGATGTGATTGCCTCGAGAAATCCAGCAGGATCATTGACATCCCCAACTTAATGACAAACAGGAAATTTGGCGCTACATGGTGAACAGCATCTCGGCTGCGGGCCGTTAGCTAGATGTCACAAAAAAAAGGCTCCGTCAGTTTCGATCCATATTGCCAAATTCACAGGAAAGGTGCATGAAGATACCGGACAGGTTTAAACTATACTCGGACAAATTCCATTCAGAAATAGCTGAAAATCAGTGAAAATGTGCGCGGTTGTACTTTTTTTTTACTACAATGACTAACAAGCACGTTCGCGTTGGGCGTACGATGGGCGTGTTACGCATGAGACGCTGTATACGGTACGCAATTAAGAGGCGGTTTAGTGCAGCTAATCCCTTAAGTATCTTGCCCTTACAAAACAAACTGTACATATGATTAAAGCCATATCAGTCATTTTTTTCAAACTCAAAATGGCCCCTTTGGTGTCTAAATTGCTTGGTTACTCATCCTATCGACACATTTATCTTCTTATGAAAAACAGAAACTAAAGCATTTTAAGCGGTCTTGAGGATCCCATTTACGACTGTTTGTTACTAATAAAGTCGGATCCCGACTTTATTAGTAAACAAAATGCATAACAAAATCGGCCTTTTTGCACAAATACGGCGGTGTTAAGCCATAGCGTAGACATTTACAGAAGTCTCTACTACAACCATTTTCAATACAACAGTAGCCGGCGACATTAATTATTAACATCTTTCTGTTTACCAAGGACGTGATTGGTCCGTATCATTTCAGGTGAGGGCTCACTGAAATAAAAACCATACGAAAGAGGAAATTCAGCACTTTTATCTCACAAAATGCAGTATTGAACCTTATAGCAATTTTCACACTGCCCTTAAGGAACCAAACGGAATAAGTTTTTTTAAATGCTTTTTGGGCTATCCTTGGTACTCCTGGTTAATTATTCGTACCAAGCTGCAATACTTTTCCTGGACACTGTAACAGTGTAGGTTATTTTTAATTTAAATTTTATGTGCAATATGATGTCTTACTTATTTTTTAACATGCTATGTCTATTCTGTGTGCAATTTTGGATGTTTTTTGAGTATGAATAAAAATGAAATGAAATGGATAGGCTTCAGATTGAACCCTATTTTGTAATCATTTTGCATTTCTTTTAGCTTAGAAAAGCTGGTTTTCAAGAAAAAGTCTTCAATATTGTTCTAAACCATTTTGGCCAAAATATGCCAATCAGATCTCGAATGCTGTGTTATTTGCTAGTTATTATATATAAGAAATAAGACAAAGAAGAAAAAGAAGAAACAACTTATTTTAAAAAAAAATACATTTTAACATGACAACATTGCAACAATGTCGGTTTGTTTAAACAAACAGAATGTGACATGAATAAAAGTAATAAAAGGTCTGAAATTCGGAACTAATAATGTGCAGACATGTCATTTGTGTTTGTTAATTTATATTGTAATATTGATGCCTTTGTTTATACATGCATAGACAAAGGGAGTAGACGAACTGGGAGTAGACGAACTGGATTAGTCGAAAGGTTTTAGACAATTGGTGATTAGACCAAGTGGTCAGTAGACGAAATGACATTAGCCGAATGGTTTGAGACAATCTGGTGATTAGACAAATTGGGCAGTAGACGAAATGCATTAGACGCAATGGTTTTAGACAATCTGGTGAATAGACCAAATGGGCAGAATAGACTAATGGTATTAGACGAAATGGTTTTGGACAATCTGATGATATTACCAAATGGGTGTAGACGAATGGCAGTAGACGACAATGGTTGTAAGACAATTAGTGATTATACCAATGACATTATACGAAATGGTATGAGCCGATTGGTGATTAGACGAAAAGGGTTTAATCTAAATGGTTAATAGACAGAGTGAATTAGCGTATGTGGGTATTAGACTATTGATTTAGACAAAATGAATTAGACTATCTGGATATAGACGAAATGATATTCGACGAAGGGGGTTGGCCATTCACCAAAACAAGAACACATTTAGCATTCCAACACTATTCAAGATGGATCCAAATACAAAACTGATTGAAAATGTGGCATATTGGGCCAAAATAGTATAGAAATAAAGGGTGTGCAGTATCATTTAGGGGCGAATAATGTGTCCCAGGTCGGAAAAACTAAAATAATGGGCGAGGCAGCCGAGGCCATCTTATTTGAACGTTTTTTCTGCGAGAGGATACATTATGAGGCCCCACAATGGGGAACACTGCAAACCCTGTATTTCTATCTCTATAACTTAAAAACAGCTTGATTAATAAGGAAATGCAGTTGAGACCAATTATTGCAGAATAAGGGCAGTAAACTGACCAATCAGAATGCGCTTCAAAAACGGGCAGCAGAGGTAATAGAATCATTAATATGAGGACAAAATCAACATATTCAAGGGCTGTCGAAGGGATGGCTGAAAAATGTCTCCAAAAGTTCCACCAAAGTTAGTAAAATGTGAATAAGTTCGAAGTTTCATAGATATAAAAAATTTATGTGGAAAAAAAATTATTTAATATATTGATCGAAAATCATGTCTCATACTCCCAATTTATATTTTAGTTATGGATGTTACATACTAAAATAATACAGACATGTGGCAATTTGTCTCAAAACAGAAGTGTTTTTACATATATATAGATGAGGTTGGCCTGAACCCTGCCAATGTTGATGTATTACAAATTGCATGCCTAAAGGCAGATGCAAGAAATCCCAAAAAAATACCAACACTACTAAAACTGACCGGGCCCTAAACTCTATGACGTCATATGTTGACAACAACATGACTCCCGCCCTCTTTAGGACCTTGGCGCCCCAAATCAACCGAGTGTAATAGTAGGGGGTCGTGTCCGGCATGGAATCAACATTGGACAGGTAAGCAAACCTCAATCTATATAATATGTTAAAAACACTTATGTTTGAGACCATTATTATTACGATGAGTTGCTTACCTACTCCATGTTGATGTATTACAAAATGCATCAAACATCCAGACTGGCAACAGACCAGGTGGACGGAGGTACAAATGACGCAATACATTTTGCCCATAGAAGTCAAGGACCGAACAGTTTAGCGTGCAAATTCCCGATCCCGAACGACTGAATGTACATACCAAACAGCGGTCGGCATCGCGAATTTTACACTGTTTAACATAGTGTACATAGTACATACACACCAGTTAGATAACCGTTACGGTTACTACCGATTAGACTTACCTAGTGTTCTGCTGGATTTAGCATGAGTATCTTAAGAACCGAAAAAAAACATCCAGGCAAAATGGGCGCTAGCTCTTTGTTCCTGACTGTGAACGCCCCGTAGATAGATTGAGGAGAGTCGTCGCAGTCTGCCAAGAAACGGCTGACACGATTTCCTTCAGGGAAACGCCACGTGCGAAAGCTGTTGAGCTCGCAATCGACCGTGTAGAATGACAGTCACGTGACCGCCCTATGCACGGCGTTCGCACATTTTGCAATCACCGAGACGATCCATCGTTGCCAGAGTGGACTTCCCCCGATGGCTGCGTTATGCGGAAACGCGGAACGTCAGAAAAAAGCTGACCCGTGGCTCCCCGAAGTGGACTGTGTTCTTTGCAGATAGTAGTGCAACGCGCGCACCGGACAAAAGGACACGATCCCCATGACAGACGATCCCATGCTCATCTCAGGGAGAAAGATCGGGTTGGCGGTAAAGGAGGGCGTTCTTCTTGGCCAGAAACCAGCTTAAAATACAGGTTGCGCCAGTACGCGCAAGAACCAAGTAACACGCAGACAGTGCGTGAATTCTGGCAGAGGCGCCCTGAAGCCTGGCATAACCAATAGAGTCTTCAGAGAGATCTCTCTTAAAGTCGCGTGCTTCATCGGCTCGAATGGCGGCTGTGAAATAATTCAGATCCCACAAGGAACAATCATAAGCACAGGAGGGCGAGTATTGTACATCCCATCCAGGAGTGACGTATCGCGTCATTGTTTTTAAGACGCTACCTCACGGAGAGCCTTCATGAATCGCCTGAATTGCGGCCCGATAATTCCGGACTGTAGCAGCCTCTAATCCAAATCGAATCTGTCGTGAGGAGTCCAAACGGCCGCTATAGGGGCGTGAGTGGAGAGACACCTCTCTCACTGCACATCGGTAGTAGGAACCAGACGCCAGCGTAAACTGAGTTGAGTTCCTTTATACCACGGCGGAAAGATTTGCAGAACTGTCGAAAATCCGCCCTTTTCAAAGCGTCTCTGACAGCGGCACACAGTCAACGACAGGTGTTCGAGAAGTGGTGGACTGTATCGCCGGCCTGGCACCCGGATTAGATCCGGTATCTGAGGAAGAAGCGTGGACGACCTACCAGCAGGTCTACCATCGGCCGAAACCACAGATGTTTTGGCCAGAACGGCGCGACTAGAAGGATGTTCGCACCGTGTCTCGTTCGGATCGTTTCCAACTGACTTGATGAGAGGATCGATATCGCGGAAAAGACGTATGCTGTCATGCCCTCCAGCTTAGCGACAGAGCGTCTTATTACAAACGCTCCGTCGTCCGCTCGGCGAGAGCAATAAACCGGAAGATGCCGCGGTGACCGCTCGAGGACAAAAAAGGGTCGATTGACGGATTGGAAAAAACCTGTGAAAAACACCGTAGAATACCTGAGGAGAACCCCCAGAGACCCATTCGGGACGTCCGGTCCCGCGACCCTTGTCCGTGAGAGGCTGTCCGCTAGGATGTTCGAAGTCCCGGCGATATGGATCGCTTTGAGCAGAATGCTCCAGCTGCTACACCACTCGATAAGTTTGAGGGTGTGAAGAACAAAGGAGGGGGACGCGTTCCGACCAAGCTTGTTGACATAGGCCACCACCGTGTGCTTGCAGCCCATCACTGTGTTCGAACCTCGGAAGGAAGCAAGGAAACACCGACCAGAGCTCGAGCATGTTGATGTGAAAAGTCGCTTCGCTCGGAGACCACTCGCCGAAGGACCCACGAAGGTCTCCCACGTGAGCCCCCAGGCCTCTTCGAAGCGTCCGTCGTCAAGAAGTGCACCGAAGGACGAGCCGGAAAACTCCATCCCCACCTCGAGGTTGGGGCGGTGCTCCACCCAAGCGAGACTTGTCCCTGATGATCTGAGTCATCGGAACAGAGGGAGACAGAGAATGACGACTTGGCCTGTAATGTGCTAGAAGAGGAGTTGTATCGCTCAGCCATTGAAAACGGCAATACGGAACTAGGTCCACTAGGCTGGCCATTAAACCCAACACCTTGAGCCATGCGCGTGCCGGCTCTACTGAAAACTCGCTCAGAAGCGTGACACAATGCCAGGTGTTCAAACAACCCGCTCTGGTGAAGGAAAGGCCAGCCCGCGGACCAGATCAAACTTCGCACCCTAGGAACAGAGGAGTTTGAGAAGAAACAAAGTTAGACTTCTTGTGGTGACAATGAAGCCCAGACGGGACACCGTGTCGATCCCCAACGCGTATCCGAACAGGCGAATCTCGAGTAGTCGAATGGATCAGCAATCGTCGAGATACATACTGATGTTCACTCCCCATCGTCGGAGGTACGCTCCACAGCTTGACGACGCGGAAAAACCCGAGAGCGTAGACAGGCCGAGGGCGGCACTGAAACTGGTATGCCTGCCCTGCACCCGAAAACGGAGCCACTTGCGATCGGAAAGAGCCCAATGGGAACATGAAGATAAGCGTCCTCAAGTCGAGAGAAGTTGCCTATGCGCCCTTGATAGGACACTTGAGGACAGAGGATAGTGTCTCCATACGCAACCTCTCGGCCGAATAAACGTGTTCAGCGGTTGAGACTCAGTATGGACGCCAATCTCCGGTCTTTCGGTGAGAGAAAGAAAATCGACAGAAGCCAACCCCCATGCCCCCACTTAAAAGGGGGGATAAACCGGGATTATTGCCTCTTTCCTCAGAAGCTCCTTCAACTCGGCAAGAAGGACCTGTCTCTGAACCGGACACAGCGGTAACACTGTGTCCTTCGGATGAGGGAGAAGATGGGGGCGGAGCTGGGAATTTAGTCGGGTACCCGACGAAACACGCTCTGAACCCACTCGTCCGGGTGAATATCTGTCCACACCCGGGCGTATGCATCAAGCGGCCGCACCACTGGCGGTATACCACAATGGCTGAACACCGAAGGACAAGGTTGACTTTCTGCTGCTGCTGCGCTTCGGGCGCTTGCCCTCGCGTCAGACTGGCCAGAAGTCGCCGGTCTCTTCCACACCCTTGCCCTGAGAGCAGGTGAAGGAGTGACGCCGCTTGGTGGTAGAAGCATGAGCCGAAGAATGCAGCAGGAGGTTTAGAAGGGTTTGACTTGTCCTTCGGTCCTATTGCGTTCTTCTTGCCCTTCACGCCTCTCCCCGGAGACATTTTCACGCCAAGACACCAGTTCATCGCATGCGACATCGAACCACTGACAATGCTGGACGACAGCACCCGCGCAAAGTGCGGTCGCACTCAGGCTGGATATCACCGCTAGCCCCTATCCCTCCAAAGCCCCTATACATAGTTTGAGAGGAGCAAGAAAAGGAGCCTAGGCGAATGGATTCGCGAACGCGACCATCCAATAGCCTAGCTCTTCTTTCCAGAAGGGAGAGTACGCCGATGGCGATGACTTGCCAGCTGTAGGTAAGAGGGTGGCCAGTTCGGGATCCATAGAAGGGACGCGAAGCAGACTAGTATAGTCCGCCTCAGGAACTCAAAGATATACCGTATGATCTCCCCCGAGCGAGGACCGCGGTCCCTCCGGAGAATCAATGGCTCCCAATGCTCACGCAAGTCAGCAGGGAAAGACAAGCTGGCCCCGCAGATGAAGACTTCTGATTCAACCCTCCAATCCGCAAAGACGGAGGACCGCGGGACTCCCCGCATCCCACACGCAAGGCCAAGAGACTTGCCATGCTTGCAGGATTGAACTGGGTATCCGATGGAAAGAATCCGAAGAATCACCCTGGAGTTGTCCTGTGAAGATGGAACGGAAGCCACTGAGCCACCCGGTCCCACAGTAACAGACTCCTTGCCCGACAAATCCGACCTATGGACAGCTGAATCGGTATACAGGAAGATTGGATGGCAACTACACCAAGCTTTTATGCGAGTACAAACATATCTGGCGTGAGCACAAGACCAAAGCAAGATATATGGCGATATACCTCCAATTTCATCTTCTGTTGACAAACGCGTCACGATTTGCCGGTCACTGTCATCGTGCGATTGATCAATAGTCCGCAGACGTCACATGTTGAAGTTACCATGCCAAAACAGGGGGTCGTCGCCCCTTTAACTGCATAGATGTGATTGCATCGAGAATCAGCAGGACCCTCTGGACAATCACCAACATAGGACAAACAGGGGAAATTGGCGCTACATGGGACAGATCTCGGCTGCGGCCGTTAGAATAGATGTTCACAA
>JAMKCH010055648.1:0-14422 GCA_023653785.1 Ophioderma brevispina | reverse complement strand
TTAAAAAGGAAAAATACCAAGAATTTGCTAAATTTTGCCCAAATGCATTATACATTAAAATGGCTATAACTATCCGAAGGATACCAACTACTAGATATAAAATCATACAATCTTATAAAATGTGTGTAATTTACTCGAGATAACAATTTTAGATCATTTGTGTCAGATTTTGAAAGTGAGCTCGAAAGTGTTACCCCTACCCCTAACAAAATCGCAAAAAATGTGACTAATTGGACCTACAGTGAAAAACAAAAAGAAGTTATATCAAATCTTTTGCCCTGATTTCAGAAGTTTTATTATCCAAACAAGATGTATCTGGACAGGTTCTAACTAAAAAAACATTTACTTCAACTTTCTAGTAGCGTTAGTCAGCTAGAACCCAAAATATCAGGGGTCCAGTCCGACTAATATATATTTATATTAGATACACGGTGCATAAGCTTTAAGGCTTATAATATAAGTATAACAATACAAAATTAAAAAAAAACAATAATCAGGACTAATGAAAAAGATAACGGTCTAGCGGCGTGCCAAAACCTGCGCTAATCCATAAACCTACAATAAAAACCTACCGAAAAAAACAGCACCTGAATGGGCGTGCTGTATGTCCAAACTTTAAGGGCCCGGACCCCGTAGACTAAGATCTCAAGTCACCATCTCCCAGTAAGGCATGGCCTACGCTCACAACCAAATCTGAACCCACACCACGCCAGACCAGTAAAGAAAAAAAGAACAATATACAAGTGCAGGTAACCCCTTAACGGCTATAAATTGAAACGCCATCTCTCTGGTATTCCCCAACTGACACATATGAAGGGAGATCGCGGCTGGATTTCGCGAAGATTGGTTGAACTGATCGACCACTGATCTGGCCATTCTTTCTTCATTTCAGCTTTGAAAGATAGACTTGACTCAAAAGAATGGACGGGAGAGAGATATCAATCATCGGTACGTCTTGCCGCTTTTGGCAGCAGTGTCAGCACATTCATTACCATAGATGTTAACATGGAACGGAATCCAGGAGAAAGACCAGCATTATTCCAAGTTCATGTATGCTCTTATATGTACGTTGAATTTACAACTGATGCTATTGTCGGAATGGCTTTGAATAACCGTAAGTGGAAAGGGCTTTGAATACATTCGACTATCACTCAAATTCAACAAAAGACGGATCAACTTTCGTTCCCCACCCACGCAGGCTTAGTAACATGGCAGGAAACAACTCAGCGAGTATATGGACACATTCCTGGTAGCCGAAAACCGCGAGCATACTTGAAAACAGAATACAAAGTACACCCAAACACTGGCCGTTTTTTGTCCACCGAACCATCGGTGTAGATATGGAGGGCCAGAGCCCCAAGTGGTATTAGTTCTGTTGACAGCAATTTCTCGATTTCCTGGAATATCATTGATGTGTTGACATAATGCGAATTTTTTCAGATGTCTCAAACAATATGATCCCAAAAAGGCCAGGCGGAGGATAGCACAAATAGGTTGCATATGTGGTTCTTTCATCCTGACCTCAAACGGTACATGAGAACTACCTTCCTCGGAATCTTGAAAAAAAACCAGTGACTTTTCCCAAATTATCATGAAAACAGATCACTGCTTTGGATGTTGACTATTGGCCGTTAATGGACAACACCATGGGTATTTTTTACGGATATTAAGGGGAGGCGTCCCCACATTCTACTGTAAAAGCCGTAAGGGTGAACCTCTGAGGGGCACTGTGCATATTTTAGAGCCCGGCAGTGAATACTATCAGACCGCTTTCAGGTAATAGGGCTTCACAAGCCACTTATCTAAACGCGATCTAATTAACGCTTATATAACGCATAAAAGCATGAGGCAATCAGCCACCCATGTTGACCCAGATATGCACCGTAACAATATAATAGTGAATACGGGTTACATCGATCAATAATTAGTGAAATAACACAAGAAATGTGATAGGAATGTTCCTGAAATTTAATAGGGTTATTATTTAAGCGAAGTTCAGGATAGGTAGTTTTCTTGCCCCTCGTAAACAACATGGCCACAGATTAGAGGGAGCCAATTTAAAACCCCATCGAGTGCACCATTCACTAAGTTTCTCAAGACTGGAATTGAATTTTTTTGATTGCAATGAATATTGCGGTGGGGTTTTCCATATGGCAATAATCACAACATATGGGCCGAATACACGCGTTAATGCACGATATGTATAGGTCTGTAGTATATTCATTACAAAAAATTTTTGTTGGTGTCACTATTTTGTCGTTGCAATATCAAACCAATATTAGGGTCCCATACAATTTCGGTAACTGAAGGCAGAATACAACACCATCAATATACATAGCACAGTACACAATATAACAAGACTCCTTTGTGAAAAATTAGGTTACGTAAGAGGACGAATCTTAATATAATGGAATCAAAGGACACCTGCGTGGCCCTGGCTTGCCGATCAAGACTAAAATGCGCATAATCATTGTATTGCAAATTCACGCATAGTGTTTGAGAATTCTTAATGAATACTGCTTACACTGGAGGGCAGGCTCAAACAAGCCGAACACACTGAACCAGTCGGTGGACGCCAAAAATCCCAAATTCAACGTCTCCACTGGTTTTTATACTTTACAAAATACCCTTCGACATGTTTAATCGTAAATTGTTATGAACTCGAAACTGAAAAAAATAAATAGATTATATTTTTTTTATGTAAATTAAAATTAATCATAGAGTTTTTTTTTACTTTTTTTATCTATTTTATTATGTATTTAACAGGTGTGAGTCAAAAAAAACTTGACCCCTGAATTGGGTCCGCCATTTTTGAATTTTAAGTACATATACTACATATTTGGTATCAACTTTAAGCTAGGTTTATTATCTGTAATTTACTGCAAGATCTTCCCGTCTGTTTGTATAGACCGAGCTTACATCATTTGAATCAGTAGTCGGTTTTCTGCGCTGTCCACCGTATTCACATTGAAATGAAACGGCGTGCAGCGAAGGAAATCCCCCAAATTGTCCCAGAAGAAATTCAGGCTATTTAAATAGACGGCAGATTCTTTTTCGAAAGACTATAGCTCGGCCTATACAACGATTTGGAACATTATCTTTGCAGTCAAATTAAAGATACTGAAATAAGCTTTCCGCAGCTACCACATGATGTTAATATTATTTTTAAAACTTCAAAATGGCGGACACAATCATGGTCAAGTTTGTTTTGACTCACCCTGTATTATTACCTGGCTAAAAGGTTTAGTACAAACAAAATTGGGAGCCCACATTGGGGATTAAACAAATAGGTGTTTAGTTGGGCGGATGACGTTGTTCGTAATTGGTGAAAACGAGCATAACTTAAATAGACTTTCAAATTGGCCAAGGTGAATCGCTGAAAGGAACTCACCTGCAAATTATAATAAATCTAATGTGCTGGTATGAATGGAAACCTGGTAAACACTTTATTACAGAAAAAATGTATCAAATACCAGAATTTATCGTGACCATTCACATCGATGAGGTTATTAGTAAATTAATTATTATTAATCAAGATGATATACAACTGTTGCACTTTCCCATAGACCAGTTTAACAATCCTATCCTACGTCACCCGTCTTTTGTTGCCTGCGAATCATACCTGCGCATCGTTACGGCCCATAGTATTAAAACTCTAACAGATACAATGGCCCAGTGTGTAACTTGTCAGGCCGACCTATGTCAAGATACCAGCCCTAACAGTGTTTACAAACATTGCCGTTAACGGTCTATTGGCACGGGCCAACTATGGTTTGGGTTCAATCGGGGTTCCGGGTGTTTCTCAAACAACAAACAATTGAACGTTTATTTTTCCATCGATATGGTATAAGTCATAGTGTATAAAAGCCACAACATTGCAATTACCCTAGCATATGTGGCATCAAGTAATGATTGGCAGAATAAATCACAGTCCATGCAGAGGTGGGTAAGGTGTCTCATGTAGCATACAAAGTCCCCCTGTTCCAATAATTTTAAGAATTAAGGACATGGTATATGCTACTAGGAAAGTCATGTATTTCCTAAGCAGCAGAACCAACTTTTTTTTGGATGACCCCACACCAGTCACATCACCGTGGAGAACTTCTCAGTTCATTGACATGTAATGGATGACTAAACCAAAGAGGTTCTATATCAATAAGAGGCCAAACGTTACGTAATCTTTAGAAATCATCGTCTCGCAGTTTTTGCCGACCACAAAAGAAAACCTAGAGTACCAACAATAAAAGCAATGGCTGCCCTCCGCTTCTTCCACATAACTGTGGGTGCCGCTTTGCAGATACCGATCGGTAGGATACACTTGAATGTATGTGTTAGAGGGTCATGTGTAATAATAGTGTACCTATATCATTGTGCTCAGATACGTCTTTGTTCTCATAATGCAATGCGCGCTGGGAACAGATGTATTCAGTGAGGCGGTTTATTTAAATCAGACGACTGACGTGTCTTTCATGCGTTGTGTGGCCAGGGTAGGACAAAAGTTAACCACCCCAATAGCACCAACATCCCCCCCCACCAACTGATTTTGGCGGATTGTTTTGTATCGAATTGACATTGTTTGTGGTATAAACAAGCACCCAAACTTATAATTAGTCCGTGCAATAATTCAATGTCAGCGCCCACACGGACGACTGTTTTGGAATGGGCGGTCACCCCTTTGGTATCCAGCACCCCAACTATATTTTTTCCGTGCATATCAAAATTCAGTCGCCCAGCACGGCGACGGGTTTTGAATGGGCCTCACCCCCTTGGATCTAACCCTGGTCTTTTGAAGGTACCATTATGTGTAGAATGCCCAGATACACACACTATGTACTCATCCACCAAGGACAAGGTTCAGTGGGTTTTACTTGCACATGCTGACTAACTGATCTTGTGCTTCTAGTATCATATTAATACACAAAACAGCGGGTATCGTTTTCTAAATGCACTTGTGAATGAAAGCTATTGAAATTGTTCCCATTATAACTGTCTATACCGACTGCAAACCTCAAACCAATTGGGTGCTTTGATGTGGCCTGGTCATGGAGTTACCATGTACGACCTCGTAAAAGAAGTAAAGTGCTTGCCGAGCAAGCTCGTGCGCGGAGTGTGTCCCATATTCTTACGTTTTAGTCAGAGAGCGAGCAACACGTTGGCTTGCAGTGGGCTCGAATCCCAAACCTTTGGAGGGTGGGACGACGCTCAATCAACTGACCACACATGCCGTTATAGAACCCTCGCCCTCCTCTGTATTCATATAACAAAAATAAGACAAACATCAAATGAACAAAAAATCCAGAAATTCAGGAAAACAAATTCCTCGAAAAAACAACACAGGTAAAAAACGAAAAGCAAAAGAAAGTCGCCTTTTGCCCCTTTGGCATCGGGGGGGGGGGCACTTGTAATTCAAGGGTTGATATATCGTGAACGTATGGACTTATAAAATGAACCCATAAACAAGTATTCCACGACTAAAAACTTACCCCTAAACAATTGTTTTGTTACTCCTAACCCTATGCTACCCTAGAACAAGTAAGCAATGTTTGTGTTTACTTTCTGATTTAAATATTTTTTATGATCTCGTTAAAAGCTTGACTCAGATAGTTCCCGATGAGGGCGCACATCATGTTTCCAAACAAATCAATGTTTTTTTTGCATATACTTAAATGCGTGTGTCCGTATACTAATCAGTGTGTGAAATACCTAGCTCAAATTGAAGTCTTTCATATGGAAAATCACAACAACTTTGTCATAAAAATTCCGGATCCGGAAATTTTGGTTTATACAAGCGTATCCGATGGGCACGTTTAATACTGTGCATACATGTTTAATGCATGAAACGAAAAATAATCCGATTCATCTCAGACGTTGGAAGTAAAGCGTTTAGGCAACTATCTTTAGTTCTAGATGACAATTTTTAATTACTATAGACGCAAAAAATATATTCGAAATCTCTGAAGTCAGCCTTTAATTTATAACACATCCCCTAAAAAACTACACAACAATTTCAGGTTAAGACAAACTCCCATTTTCCATAGCTGCTGTTTTTGAACCCCTAATTATGGCACGCTCCCTATCAAATCATGGCGAGTTTACACATTCCCGCGCATGCCGAGTTTCACGCCGCTGTGTATCGCGTTTTCCTCGCATAAATGTCGAGTGTGGCAGCGGTATATGGCGAGTTTACAGCGCTATAATGTCCCGTTTGGCCTCTTACAATCGAGTTTTGCTCTCTTTATGGTGATTTGACATAAATCATGTCCCTTTTCAAAATCTCGACTGATTTTTTTCTCACATTAGGAAAACTCGACATGATTTTTTGGTGAATTGTAAAAAAACATCATGTCGAGTTTGCTCATGTTGAGAAATAAAATCAGGTCAGTTTCTCATGTTTGATAAAAAAATCATGTCCATCTTGCACATGTTGAAAAAGAAATCATGTCCAGTTTTTCAAAATCCTGCATGTAGTTATTCTGGAAACGCGGCACATAGAGTTCAAACTGATAGGCAACGCTGTACACTCGACATATAGCGGGGTAAATTCGATATAAAGCGCATGAAACTCGCCATGAGTTGATACGTGGACGTGCCATACTTAATCAATGTACGCGCGTTCATCACCTGTTGAAAAAAGGGACCCTTTTTATGCGTTTTCTTGTTCACGCATCATATGTTTTGCACTACGCCTGTTGTAGAACCATGCCATTCCTCACTAAGATTGGACACTTTTCATATAATATCACCTGTAACGCCACCGTATTCGTATAGATAACACAGTGGTTCAACTCTAGATCAATATAGCCATTTGCCAGGGTCAGGGTCCGAGCTGGAGCGTTTTACGTGTATGGCAAGCTAATTGAACCACATCCCCGATAAACTATGTGTATCTAGCAAGTAGTATGAATATTTTTGTTTCATCTGAAATAACATAGTTTTTCTCTTGAAAACATAGTTTTTCATTTGATAACTTTTAATAGTTGTTGTTACACACAAACTATTAATAGTTTGTTGGTGTACAAAAACCGCGGTGTGTGACTTTACGTAATGTGTGATGTTATGTTGTACACGTTTTATTTGTAAATAAACCGTAACGCGGCGCGCCTGTGTGGCGTTGCAAGGCGAAGCTGAAGTGGTTTCCACAATTCTCCACCGGTGGGCTTGGAGAAGTACATCGCGGACTTTGAATGTATTCTGACACTTATGTTATTGGGCTTTTATACTACAATGGTTTGGGTACATACGGTGACTCAGTATCGTCGGCAAGCCGCAGGTAGCAGCCTGGGGTGATTTCACAAGACTAAAGGCTGACTCAGAGATTTCGATAATTTTTTTGTGTGTAGTTATTAAAATAGTCCTGTACGAAGTAAGAATAGTCCCATAAAATGCTTAAGGCCAAATTGGGCTGAATGGAGTTCTCGTTTTTCATGCAGTTAAATTTTGCATAACATACCATAGGATAACCGTGTAAAATAACAAAGAGATTCCGGATTCGGATTTATACAAAGTTAATTTTCTATCTGAAGGACTTCGATTGATCAAAGTTCGATTTTGGTAATCAGAAGAACGTTCATATTTTCTCCAGGAAATTAAGGCTCAGGAAATGTTTTCTTCTGATGTTAGAACAAAAACGTCCAAATGTTGTCGAACCAATTTTAGTATAACATTTTTGTTTTATAATTTTAGGTTGTTTTTTTGTTTTATTTAAATCAAATTTTAAAAAGCAAGGTTTTGGTGATATGCTTCCATGTGTCAGGGAAACATCAGTGGAAAATCGTACCAGGTCGGGTCACCCCACTTTAAATTAAAATGCGCATTTTCGTCAATATTTCCTTTCCTTTCTCAGTAACTTTATTTCCAAAAATGACTTTGAAATGACAGAACATATTGTCTGTATAGAAAAGGGGCTCCGTTTTACTTTTTTTATACTCAAAGGTGGGTGACCCGATCGCATAACATCGTCCACACCACTTTACCCATCAAATGAGATTTGGGAAAGAGAAAGTTCATATTTTCAGTCTTATAAAAGGTAATGGTCGGAAATGTTTCCTTTTTAATGTTATCAAACAAACTGTCTCCCAAAAGGGTCGATCACATTAAAGGTTCAAAAACCGACAGATTTTGAACCAGCCACGTATTGTTTCCAAAAAAGTGAAAACAAAGGTGATTTTGATTTGATATATTTTAATATAAAACACGGCTTAATTTCGTATTTGCTCCCCTACCAACATAGCCTCCATTTTTTGTGATAAAAATGTATTTTATTTTATTTTCTCAATTTTAATTGGGAAAGATTTCTCACGGGAAATAACTTATTGGTCAGGAGAGAACATGGAATTCCCAAACAGCTACTTGAGAAACTGGGGTCAACTTGTTTGGTGCAATCCTGATCATACCGTGTTATTTACTAGATTGAGCAAGTATTGGAATGGCCTGAGGGGTTTTTTCCAAGCTTTGTTGCAACAAAACAGCTTGCAAAATAGGAGTTCCCCTTGAAGGTATGGGTGAAGATGCGATTGGATTCAATTTTGTAAATCTGACTTTGATCATTGCTAGTTTAATGTTTATGCATGATGAATGTTTACTACCTATTTTTAGGTATTACGAAATACTAAGTTATAAAAATAGTGTGGTATATAGAAGAACTTGGCCAGAAGATAGGGGCAGCCCAGTGTTCGTTGGGCTCTCATATAGGCAGGGCATGCATAGTATCAGGATCAAGTGCTATTTAACCACAGGATCTGCATATGTGCAAGCTATTTTTTCGCTGTCTCTTCGAGGCCAAGAGAGCTCCAGTTTTGTGGAATCAAAAAGGATTCCAGTTGGTGTTCTTAAAGTGGCATTTAATTACGACAGACGGAACATTAAGGTGGTGAATCCTTGGATGGTGCTGCAGATATTAGTGTCGTCGAGGGAAAAACCCCGTCGTCTTGAACTACTGGCCAAAAGTTACTTCACGACTCAAAAGATTCCTATGGAGTTTTGTTAACACTGGAAAGATGCAAACTGTCATTGTGATCTTCGCTGTGAGACATATCATTGTTGAACGCAACTCTTCAAACTGGACACTATGAACTAGTGAAATCTAATACGTATCATATCTGTAACTAATGTGTGTGTAATTTTAATATATGGTAAACTTGTTTTTTTTGGACATACCAATTCTTGAACCAACCATTACAAATCATTAAATCTGTGGTTATTATATAAGAATTCAGATCACTTGTGCACAACTCATTTAGTTGTGTTTTGAAAAAAGGTAATTTTTGACCTTTGACATCATAACGTCAGAACAAATTGGGGGCTCGTCATCGGGAATTGATTGATGATAAATTTGAAGCCTTAATAGTTCAGAATTTACATTACAAGTGTTATAATATTGTAAACAGAGAAAATTGTGCGCCTTAGCAATGCAATGACTACTTGTACATCGGGTTCAAGTAGAGTACAGTCACAATTAAGTTTAAACCAGAAGAGGTTATGGGCAATCAACTTGGGAAAGTTTTGATGACTGAAAGCCGAACGGATGAACTAGCCAAGCATGTAGGCTTGCGGCCAAACAATGCTATGAGAAACAAGTCACAAAAATAGTTTTTACCAATTTGTGCAGGAAGATGTTTAGGAAGGATGTTCAGAGATGGGATGTTTCAGATTTGGAAAAGATAGAAGAGAATCTGGAACAATGCACTGGTGATGCCGTCCAGTTGAAAGAGCTTGAAATTCAAAAAGAAATGAATTGAAAAATTTGGAAATGGACCAAAAGTCAAGGGAAATTGAATAGAAAAAGAAAAGGTTGCAATGCAACAAAAGGAAAAGAATTAGAAATAAAAATGCAAAATGGAAATGAGATAAAAGAGATGGGAATTGCAATTGATAAGGAAAAAGAATTGAAAAGGAAACATTTTCAAATGAGATGACACAAAATGAGCTTGAAGATCAATTAGAGGTAGAAAAATTGAAACATCAGGCTCGCGTCACTCTTCCAAGCACTCTGGTTTTGATGCGCGAAAATATTCGCCTAAGCTGTTCAAAATTTCAGGACAAGAGTAAACAAATACTTCTTTACCCTTGGAATATAATTGCATACTGTCATTTTGGAGTCTTCGCTGTGAGGACATATCATCGTTGAACTGCAACGCTTTCAACACTGGACACTAGTGAACTCTAATAAGTATCATATCTTAACTAATTGTGTGTAATTAAAATATAATGTAATATTGTTTTTGGACATACCAAATTCTTGAACCAAACTGATTAAAAATCATCAAATCTGTGTTATTATGTAAAAAAGTAGAGTACAGTCACAATGGAGTTTAACCCAGAAGAGTTCATTGGGCAAATAACTTGGGAGAAGTTTGATGAGCTGAGAAAGCCTGAACTGATGAAACTAGCCAAGCATTTAGGACTTGAGGCAAAACATGCTATGAGAAAGCAAGTCATCAAAAATAGTTTTATTCGCGAATTAAATGTTTTATTCGCGAATTAAATGTTTTATTCGCGAATTAAATGTTTTATTCGCGAATTAAATGTTTTATTCGCGAATTAAATGTTTTATTCGCGAATAAAATAGTTTTATTTGCGAATTAAATGTTTTATTCGCGAATTAAATGTTTTATTCGCGAATTAAATGTTTTATTTGCGAATAAAATAGTTTTATTCGCGAATTAAATGCTTTATTCGCGAATAAAATAGTTTTATTCGCGAATTAAATGTTTTATTCGCGAATTAAATGTTTTATTTGCGAATTAAATGTTTTATTCGCGAATTAAATGTTTTATTCGCGAATTAAATGTTTTATTCGCGAATAAAATAGTTTTATTCGCGAATTAAATGTTTTATTCGCGAATAAAATAGTTTTATTCGCGAATTAAAAGTTTTATTCGCGAATTTGTTCTTAATTTATTCTCTTTTAATGAAGGTTTGGGAAAAAATATATATGGCATGTATCAGCCACCGTAGTTCAGGAAGATGTTTGGATAGTTCATATTTGGAAAAGATAGAAGAGGTTCTGGAACAGGGCATTGGTGATGCTGTTAACTTGCGTCAAGTTGAAAGAGCTTGAAATTCAAAAAGAAATAGAATTGAAAAATTTGGACATGGCACAGAAAGTAAGGAAAGTGAATTACAGAAAAAGAAAAGTTGCAAATGCAAACAAAAGGAAAAAGGAATAGAAATAAAAAATGCAAAATTGAAATGAGATAAAAAGAGAGGAAAATTGCAAATTGAGAAGGAAAAAGAATGGAAAAGGAAAAATTTTCAAAATGAGATGAAACAAAATGAGCTTGAAGATCAATTAGATTTAGAAAAATTGAAACAACAGGCTAGCTCGTCAGACTCTTCCAAGCACTCTGGTTTTGATTGCGGCCGAAAAATATTCGCCTGGTTCCAAAATTTCCAGAACAAGAAGTAACAAAATACTTCTACACTTTGAGAAAATTGCCAATAGTTTGTAATGGCCAGATGGAGTCGTGATGGACCCTTGTTGCTACAATCAGTGTTCATTGGTAAAGCCTGGAGAAATAGATTCAGCCATGCAATTAGACAGATGTAGTGAATATGACGAGGTTAACCAGGCAGTGCTAAAGCATATGGAATTGGGTTTGCCAGAGGCATATAGGACAAAATTTAAGGTCTTCAAAAAAAAAAAGGAATGACCAGCCCATGTTGAATTTGGCCCGCCCGTCGCGTAAAGGAACAAAGTTGGATCGCTTGTGCTTCTCTCGAAGAGTTGGCCAAAATTTGGTAAACTTAGGGAGTTGATGTTAGTTGAAGAGTTCAAACAGTTGTCTACATCCGGATATCCAAAACACATGAGATGAAACCAAAATGACGTTAGTTTGCGTGACCCCCAGCAGCTGTAAAGGCCAGTGTTATGCTTTGACTCCTAAATTGAGTAGTAATACAGTAGGCCTAGCCAAAGAATTTACAGGTAAAACAAATACGACAATACGTCGGGTTCTAACAAAGTCGTCTCAGGTTTAGCACCACAGGAGGGGAAAATCCAATCAGATTCCCATGAAAAAGAGGAGCAAAGAAAATTAGTGCTAATACAAAAACATTGGGGCGGGACCCAAATTCACAAGTTCCCCATGAAATCACCTGTAAAAAGCCCAGGGACATGCAAGTCACGGTGTGGGGAGCTACATGGCTATTCCACCCAAAATGGAGGGAGCCAAAAGTGAGTCAAAACCAATAGGTTGTGCAGTTACTTTGAGGTCAAAAAATTCATTCTTCTGTTCAGAAACAAGAAATTCCACAAAAGGGAATTGACACAGAAAAAGTAAGGGATGACTTTCAGCCTTGTGTTTTGGAGGGATTTGTGTCACTTTCAGGTGATAGTTTAGATCCAAAACCCATTAGAATCACGCGGGACACGTGCTGTGCACAGTCTATGATATTGGAAGATGCACTTCCATTTGATATTGAGAGTTCCACAGGAAGTAGTGCATTGATTCAGGGGATAGGTATGGATTGTATTAGTGTCCCTCTTCACAAAATGAATTTGAAATCAGACTTGGTTTCTGGAACTGCCACAATTGGTGTTAGACAAGAACTCCCAGTTAAAGGGGTATCCATGTTGTTAGGGAATAATTTGGCAGGGGAAGGTACTCCCAGATCCCATAGTTTCCCAGGTGCCCTGTACAGTGGATAAATTTGATGAGGAAATAGACATTTTCCCAGCATGTGCAGTACCTAGGTCAATGACCAGAAAAGCCTCACAGGAAAACAGTGAGCAGGTGATGAGTCAAAATACTCATACATATAGGAAGAGCGTCGAGGATGACTTGGTCCCAAATTTAGAGGATACTTTTCTCTCAAAGTCGGAGGAATTTGGAAGTCATCTTCCCTCTTCAGGGGAGCTGACTAAATTCCTTAGTAGTGAAAATCCAGCCCCTGAGCACAAACAAAGTGACAAACCGGTAGACGATGAAAATCCAGCTGCTGAACATGATAGAGTTAGGGACTGTAAAGGAGACCCTTTAAGCCATGACAAACTGGTAAATGAGCACCAAAATGACCCAACACTTAGGGAAATAAAGTGAGAGGGCATTGACACAACAGGAAGCAGAGCAAATTCCTGTATGTTTCTACAAGCAAAATGGTGTCCTCATGAGAAAATGGCGACCACCTGATGCACGTGTAGATGAAGAATGGAAGGTGGTGCATCAAATTGTAGTGCCAAAGGTATACCATAGGGAAGTGATAGGCATAGCCCATGATAGTCCCATGGCAGGACACTTAGGTGTGAGAGAAACACGTGACAGAATTAGGAGTCATTTTTGGTGGCCTACACTCAGAAAAGATGTGTCTGAGTATTGTAAGACTTGTCACACATGTCAAATGGTGGGCAAGCACAATCAGAAAATTCCTACTGCTCCCTTGCAACCAGCATTTGATGAGCCATTTAATAGGGTCTTAATAGATTGCGTAGGACCACTTCCAAAAACCAAGTCAGGAAATCAGTATTTACTGACCATCATGTGTGCTTCCACAAAATTCCCTGAGGCTATACCCTTGAGAAATATTAGGGCACAGAATATAGTGAAAGCTCTAACAAAGTTGTTTCACCCTAGTAGGCCTTCCAAAATCAATTCAGTCTGATCAAGGATCAAATTTCATGTCAGGTTTGTTCCAACAAGTCATGGACCAGTTGGGAATTTCCCAGTACAGTTCTTCAGCATACCACCCAGAATCCCAGGGGGGCCTAGAAAGGTACCACCAAACATTGAAAACAGTGATCAAAGCCTATTGTTTTGAATTTGAGAGGGGTTGGGATGAGTTTGCTACCATGGAGGCTGTACAAGAGTCATTAGGATTCAGTCCATTTGAGTTGGTGTTTGGTCACAAAGTAAGGGGACCATTGAAAACTACTGAAAGAAAAGTGGTTGTGTGAAAATCCTGATGTGAATTTGTTAGACTATGTGTCTCAATTCAGACACAGGCTCCAAAGAGCCACAGAAATTGGATGGTGCTGCAGAATATTAGTGTCGTCGAGGGAAAACCCCATCGTCTTGAACTGCTGGACAAAATTACCTTCAAGGCTCAGAAGATTCCCATGGATTTTGTTACCCTTGGAATATAATTGCATACTGTCATTTTGGAGTCTTCGCTGTGAGGACATATCATCGTTGAACTGCAACGCTTTCAAAACTGGACACTAGTGAACTCTAATAAGTATCACATCTTAACTATATAATTGTGTGTAATTTAAATATGTAATATTGTTTTTGGACATACCAAATTCTTGAACCAAACTGATTAAAAATCATTAAATCTGTGTTGTTATATAAAATTCAGATCACTTGTGCACAAGGCTCATTTATTTGTGTTTGAAAGGTATTTCTGACCTTTGACATCCATGAGACGTCATAACACCTTTCAAATGGGGATATTTTGGATGGAAAGCTTTACATCAGTGTACAAA
>JAMKCH010055646.1:0-68357 GCA_023653785.1 Ophioderma brevispina | reverse complement strand
TATTTCATTTCGAATGCCAGGTATACTTAAGAGCATATTAATGCAAGCCCACTAATTACTCCACAACCTCCCAACTTAACCTTGGTCACCAATTGCTCACTTCTTTTTTAAAATCCAAAATCTTCCACAACAAATTGGGAAATCAATTTTTCTCATGCCTGTTGATATTCGTATCTTCATGTTTTTTTTTTTGGTGTGTTTGGGGTTTTTTTAATTGATTTTTTTTTGGTAGTGGGGTGCAGCAGTTTAAAGAATTGTGGCCTTTCATACACCTGCATATAAAAATGGGTTGAAATGCTGAAATTTTTAGCGAAATACTGCTTAACTAAAAAATAAAAAAACAAGCAATAGTTAGTACTTAATATTCTGTGGGGTGCGAGTGGTGGGTTTTGTTGGTTGGTTGGATTGTTTGGATTTTTTCGGCCTGCTACAGGTGTCCTGGTAACCAGTACCACATGTTGTCAATGCTGGGTTTTGGTTGCTAACTGTCCCACCCCCATCAGGTTTCCAGTGCAATCTGAATGAGAGGGTAGCTGGCTACCAACAAGGCATCAGCTCTGGAGAGCAATGTTTGCCATCCAGTCAAATCTGCCGTTGCATGGTGGGTGTGGTTTCCCAAGGCTAGGCCCACAGTCCTAGAACTGGATTGGCGCAGGAAGCAACTGGACATCATTTGGCGTCCAATAAATCCTCACTCAGTATTGCTTTGAATGTTAGGTGATTCTGGTCATGACTGAACTATACAGAGACATTTTTTTTGTTGCTATGAACCATCATGTTGCACATTAAATGCTGGCTAGCAGTCCCTGATCCAAGTTCTTGAGAATTTGCTCAATTTTGTCATATGCCTATAAAAGTTGGGTGTTTATTTCTAGCATCAGGAAGGATTATACAATGAAAAACTACTTTTTATAACCTTGCACAATGATTAACAAAGGTCAAACAACTTCACCAAGAGTTGGTTGTAATATTCTAAGAATTCACCATCCTGATGATCAGGATGGGTTCTACCCAAATTACAGATTTAATATTAAAATTTTCCCCAAAGTGGCCATTGTAGTGGCACACCTTTCTAAATGAACTTCAGTGTTAGTTTGGGGAGAAAGTGTCAGTCATTGCTGACTGGCCAATGACTCCATAGTTACAACTCATAATACCATATCACAAATAGTGGTATATGCTTTTACACACCACCACATGGCAAGAGGAGGGGAGGCAAGAGGAAGCCAGGCACGACAGAGAACTCATATCTCTCCTACATTCAAAGCTTTTGGGGGATACAAACAACATGTTGCAACCAAAGGCTATCTCAAACTTGGCCCAAAACAGGAGTGACTGGAGGGGGAAACTTGCGATCGCCTGCTGCGCAGTCGGCTGATGATGATGACCATTTTGGTTTTTGACATTCCGCAGACCTTTTCCATTTAAATGTTTTTTTACACTTGAACATAAATGGAGTTCCCCAATTTGTTTTGCGCGCCATGTTTACCGCCTCATATTTTTGGTCCAGAATTTTATGTAATTAGCCTAAATATCAGTTTGTGCATATTTTGGTTGTTAAAAAAATAAATCAGCAATGGTGGTTCATGTTAAATAGCAAAATAAGATTTAGTGGTGCTATTCAACTATCTCTTAAATCGTATGTGAGTAAATTTGGTACATTTTTATTCAGCAATTTCATGTATTTTCATGTCGTCTATATTGAGTCAATTCTATGGGGAATAAGGCGAAACTCGTATTTACGCGATGCGTAAAATTTCCCCGCGATGTCGCGATCACTAACATGTGATAATGCAACTATAAACCCCGCAATACCCAAACCCCCTCCCCAACATCCCACCCCCCTCCCCCAATCATCCCACCCCCCCCCCAAACATCCAACCCCCTCCCCAACATTCCCACCCCCTCCCCGTGGCATAGTAGTCTTCATGTAGCGAAGGAAGGAATTTTTGCCTCCTATCGACGTACATTCAGAGGATACAGCAATACGCACTTTTATTAACTCATTGCCATACTAAGCCGCCTATAATCACATTCTCAAAACTGTAGGATGAATATAAAAGTGATATTTATTTGCATTTGTCACTTTTTCCCAAGATATCCCAATATTTTAAGTACAAGTACCCAAGAGTGTTAACTATACTGCAATGTCAGGCTTAATGTGGCAAAGTGATAAAACATATTAACCCAGATGCTTGATAATTAATCCCAACACAGAATCCTCAGTAACCCCTCCTTAGAACCTCCTAACAGCGCTTTATGGCCCCTATGTACGAAAACCCCAAAACATTGACTACAAATAGGTGTGCACGTGACCATGTCCATTTAATTGTTCGAAATTCGGGGCCATTTTACTCTTGACATATCTGAAACAAACAAATAATAGTTTCTATTAAAATAATACAGGCCTAACTATCAAAATTCCCATGCAATTCCAGATATATGTGTTGGATGAATACATATAGAGTAGTTAATGTGTCTTATTTTGGGTGTCACATTAGTAGTCCATGAATAACATGACTCACGAGTCATCTGACAGTTTTGAAATATTGCTGTTAAAATCCTTGACCTAAAAACGTCCACTTTGTCACCAAAAATCGTCATCCTAGGTGCTGCATAGCATGAGGTATACACGATTTTGTCTTTTATATGCTGACCATCTTGGAAATAGTGACGTATGAAAACTGCCATTACTTTTATATTCATCTGACAGTTTTGTAAATAGTTTTATTGAACTCCTTGACCCAGAAAATCTTTTTAATTTGACACCACAATCATCTTCATAGGCTATATATTAAGAAATTTAAGGTTTGTGTCAATAAAATGTCAGCCATCTTGGAAAATATCGGCACATGCAAATTTTATAGTTTGGGGAATAATTGTTTGAACTCCTTGACCCAGAAAAAAAAATTGTTTACACAAAATTTTCTTCTTAGGTGTTTTGGCTTTAAGATGGCTTCCATTTTGGAAAATGGCGTCGTATGCAAATTGCCATCACTTTTAATTTTGTCATCACCCATTTTTCATGTGTGAACTCCAAATCCCTACGGTCAAGTTTAACTATGATGACAATGTTATTATTCCGCCCCGGTACCACTCTCCTAAACTGGTTGGTGCTGCACCACTAAATGTTTTAGGGTTGCATTTTGAGGTCACCCAAAAAAAAAATTACATAAATTCAGATTAGCTAACACTTGCCCTCCACTAAACCTAACCCTAAGCTATACTCTGAATACTAGTTGTTCAGTAGAAGCATAGTGTGAGGGCACTTACAGAAACCCTAATTGTCAATTCAAATTCCTTGCTAGTCTTCTACCACAGAAATGTAATGTTCTTGTCAGGTGTGCACTTTCTTGATACAATTAAAAATTGATTCATTACAATTATAGGATCTTAGAGTTCCAGGTTTATCCTGAGGTAAAATTAACAAATTAGCCCAATAAAGTAGTTTAAATTGCTCAATACAGTGGCGAATCTTGGGGGGGGGGTGTTTGTGCCAAAAACACATAAAATCCGCCTATTTTTAGCTAATAAGGATACCATACACACACCCAAGTGCATTTTGCACACTCAGAATCAGAGTGCATTAAACTTGTGAATTATGGTGTTTCATAAAAGAAAAAGCTTTTTGAGTCTTTTGTTGTCTCCAAATCATAATAAATTAAAATACATTAAAGCCACAACAGTTTTGCATTGATTGCAATAGTTACAGGCCTATCCAATTTTACAGAATTCTGCAACAGGAAACTTGAATTACATGGGTTTTCAAATTTTTAAAGCAAACATCTGATTAGAACAGTTTGGCTTGAGAATAAAACCCAAGGTATTACTTCTTTTTTGATGTTGTTTGATCGATAATCACCGAGGCATATTGCTTAAATACTCCTTGTTCATACAGACATTTAGTGGATGAGCCAGACCATCTATAGTAGCCTTATGGTATACCTGGGGGGGGGGGGGGGCAAAGAGGCATTGAAACCAGGGCTACCTCATACTATGAAATACACAAAAATGCATGATGGCCATTCTGAAGGGGTAGCTTAAGCGAGATAGGGGGTCGCAAAAGATTATACAGGGGTCAAAATTGGAAAGTGGTCCAATGCTGTTGAATTGCATACCAAATTGTTCGTATGATTAAAAAAAAAATGTATAGTTTGTGCTATCTCTGACTTACCCTTATGGATTTATAAGCTGAAAACCGTTATTGTAGGTCAAAGGTTAAATTTGGCTTCTGCAGGGGTCAAATACTAAAATTTCAGTGGAAATGGTCTCATATTTTGTTATCACAAGCAAATTAAGGTATAGTTCGGATAATGTACAGTACCAAGTTAAACCCAACATTAACCACAGCCCCTATAGGGGTAGTACTAATGAGGTGCGGAACTTGTTAATTTCACAATGCAGATGGTCCAAACTATTCCTTATAATTTCATGTATGTCATAGTATGAGGTAGCCCCCTGTATTAAATGGCCCCCTTTTACCCCCCAGGCAGGTGGTAACGACAAACATGCTGGATCACCCCCCAATTTTTAAAATTTTACATATTACAATTGGCTTTGGTCATCGTCATCTGTGTATAGGCGCGTGTCAAGATTCCAGTTACAGATTTGTCTGATTTTTGCATACCTGACTTTTCTATTCTCTTACAATAGATCTTGTCAAATTGGCAGTGCCTTTTCTAAAATTACTGTAGTAGTAGTAAAAGTAGTAAAACCAAAGTTTTAAATCGGGTTTTGTCCACGTTCAGGGGGGGCCACAGATTCACCTCACATTCACAGCAACCGGCCTTACTCCTTCCTTCCATTTCACCAGATTCATTGCATCCTCCATCCTCAACCTGAACCTCCCACTCTCCTCTCCACTGCTTCTTCCATGTCTTCTTTGGACGTCCCCTCCTCCTGGAAAATAAAAAAAGAAACTATTTGCAATGGGTCAATCACAGTGAACAGAGTGATGGAAATCAACAAAATGGTGTCTCAGCCTTACTCTGGTGCAAAGGACACTGCGGAAATCATCCGGACAACCCCCATTAACTGGACAAACCCACCTTAAAACCTATCCGCGAGAGTACAGATTCTCCCCACCCTCCAACCAGTTTTCATCAAAATCGGCTATGATCTTTCGATAGTTTGTTCACAATCTTTGTTTGGGCAAAAATAACCCCAAATTAACTCATTATGATGCAAATTAGGTACCTTAATTAGCATATGCCATGCCCATAATCTAATCAGATGAAGGGCATGGCAGTCCGATCCCACCCCCCAATTTACATCCCATAACCCTATGGTTCTCATGTTTTATCGCGTTCCCAAGATGTGTTGGACGCCGCCGCCGCCAACGCCTTTGACTGATAGCAATAATCCCCCTTCTCTGCTTTCAAGACAGGGGGATAAAAACAGTCAATATGATATACAATCCATAAACCTGGTGTTCTTAATAAAGCAAATTAGGTGCTGCAGCATCAGGTGAAAAATGTCCTAGATTTCTACGCAACCAGCAGGGGCCGTATAATACATGTGCAATCATAGCTAAAATCATCATTGGGGTGTGTATTTTAATGAAAAATACGTGAAGAAAAAATAAAATTGATTGCAATTTGCATAAACCAACATTGTTTCAAATGCCCGCCATTGTTAAAGATAATAGCACTACTATGGTGACTTAGTTTTGGAAGTATGTTGTCTTGGTCCAAAAGAGGTTCAATGTGTACAATGCCCGATTGTCTGAGTTCCAATGGAAACTATATACACTTCTCTTTCAAGATGGCGGACATCTCGCCAAAGAAAACCATATTTTTTCCTATTAGATACCTAAGAAGATGATTTTGTGTCAAAATGAGTGTTTTTCTGTGGTCGCGGAGTTTCTATAAACTTTCTCCAAAACTGTAGGATGAATATCAAAGTGATATTTATTTGCATTTTCACTTTTTTTTTCCTTTCTTCCCCAAGATATCCCAATATTTTAGGTACAAGTAACTTACTGCATGTCAGGCCTAATGTGGCAAAGTGATAAACATATTACACAACCCAGATGCTTGATAATTAATACCAACACCGAATCCTAAGTAACTCCTCCTTAGAACCCCTAACTGCGCTTTATTGGCCCTAGGTACGACACCCCAACACATTGACTACAAATAGGTTTGCACTGACCATGTCCATTTAAATTGTTCGAAATTCTGGCCATTTTTACTCTTGACATAGCTGAAACAAACAAATATAGTTTTAATTAAAATAATACAGGCCTACTACAAAATTCCCATGCAATCCAGATATATGTATTTGGATAATACAATATAGAGTAGTCAAGGTTGTCCCTTATTTTTGGGTGTCACATTGGTAGACCATGAATAACATGACTCAACGAGTCAATCAGGGCTGACATTTTGAGAATATTGCTTTAAAATCCTTGACCTAAAAACGTCCACTTTTGTCATCCACAAAAATCGTCATCCTAGGTGCTGCATAGCATAAGGTATACCATTTTTGTCTTTTTATAATGCTGACGCATCTTGGAACATAGTGTACTTGAAACTGCCATTACTTTTATATTCCTCCTGACAGTTTGTAAAGTTTAATTGAACTCCTGAACCCAGAAAATCTTGAATTTGACACCACAATCATCTTCATAGGCTAATATATTATAAATTTAAGGTTTGTGTCAATAAATGTCAGCCTCTTGTAAAATATCGGCACATGCAACATTAATAGTTTGGGGAATAATTTGTTTTGACTCCTTGACCCGGAAACAAACTTGCTTAACACCAAAATTTTCTTCTAGGTTGTTTTGGGCTTTAATATTGCTTCCATTTTGAAAATTGCGTCGTATGCCAATTGGCCATCATTTTAATTTTTTTGTCATCACACCTTTCCGAACTCCAAATCCCTAACGTTCAAGTTTAACTATGATGACAATGTTATTATTCCGCCCCACCACTTCCTAAACCTTGTTTGGTGCTGCCACTAAATGTTTTAGGGTTGCATTTTGAGGTCACCCAAAAAGAAAATACATAAATTCAGATTGCTAACACTTGCCCTCCACTAAACCGCACCCTAAGCTATACTCGGAATACCGGTTGTTCAGTAGAAGCATAGTGTGAGGGCAACTTGCAGAAACCCTTTGTCCACTTCAATTCCCTTGCTATTCTTCTACCACAGAAATGTAATGTTCTTGTCAGGTGTGCACTTTCTTGATATAATTTAAAAATTGATTCATTACCATTATAGATCTTAGAGTTCCCTTTATCCTGAGGTAAACAATTAACAAATTAAGCCAAAAATTTAGTTAAATTGCTCAAATACAGGGCGAACTGGGTGGGGGGGTCGTTTGTGCCAAAACACAATAAATCCGCCGATTTTTAGCTAATAGGGTATCCATACACACACCCAATGTGCAATTTTGGCCTCACTCAGAATCAGAGTGCATTAAACTTGTGAATTATGATGGGTGTTGCATAAAAGAAAAAGCTTTTTGAGTCTTTTGTTGTCTCCAATCATAATACTTAAAATACATTAAAGCCACAACAGTTTTGCATTGATTGCAATAGTTACAACAGGCTATCAAATTTTAACAGAGTCTGCAACAGTAAACTTACTACATGGGTTTTCAAATTTTTAAGCAAACATCTGATTATAACGTTTTGGTGTAAAATAAAAACCCAAGGTATTACTCTTGTTTTGTTGTTGTTTGATCGATAATCACCGAGGCATTTGCTTAAATACTCCTTGTTCATAACGACATTTAGTGGATTGCAGCCAACCATCTATAGCAGCCTTTATTGGTACTACCCTCTGGGGGGGGGGGGCAAAGAGGCATTGAAACCCTGGCTACTCATACTAGTGAACATACACCAAAAGTGCATGATGGCCATTCTGAAGGGGTGGCTTAAGCGAGATAGGGGGTCGCAAAGATTATACATGGGTCAAAATTGGAAAGTGGTCCCAATGCGTTGAAATTGCATACCAATTTTTTCGTATGATTAAAAAAAACAAATGTATAGTTTGGGTATCTCCTGACTTACCCTTATGGAGTTTATAGCTGAAAACCGGTTATTGGTAGTCAAGGTTAAATTTGGCTTCTGCAGGGTCAGAATACGAAAATTTCAGTGGAAATGGTCTCATATTTTGTTATCACAAAGCAAATTTAAGGTATAGTTCGGATAATGTACAGTTATCAAGTTAAACCCCAACATTAATAACCACAGCCCCTATATGTGTAGTACTAATGATTTGGCGTACACTTTAATTTTCACATTCAGAATGTCCAAACTATTCCTTATAATTGTGGGTCATGTATTTCCCCATAGTATGAGGTACCCTAGTATAAATGCCCCTAGGCCTTTCCGCCCCCCCATGTGGTACCGACCAACATTCCTGGCTCACCCACTATTGTAAATTTTACATATTACAATTGGCTTTGGTCATCGTCATCTGTGTATAGGCGCGTGTCAAGATTCCAGTTACAGATTTGTCGATTTTTGCATACCTGACTTTTCTATTCTCTTAACAATAGATTTTCACATTGGCAGTGCCTTTTCTAAAATTACTGTAGTATAGTAAAATAGTACAACCAAGTTTTTAAAAAATCGGTTTTGTCCCCCGTCAACGGGTGGCCAGATTCCACCTCACATTCACAGCAACCGCCTTACTCCTTCCCTTCCATTTCACCAGATTCATTGTCTCATCCTCATGCCTCACCCTGAACCTCCCACTCTCCTCTCCACTTGCTTCTTCTATTTCTTCTTTGGACGTCCCCTCCTCCTGGAAAATAAAACAGAAACTATTTGCAATGGGTCAGAATCACAGTGAACAGAGTGATGGAAATCAACAAAATGGTGTCTCAGCCTTACTCTGGTGCACAGACAACTCTGCGTACAATTCATCTACCTTTACTCACGACTAACCGACCCCTTCCAAAGACCCCTGTCACTCTTCCTGATTCCAGCCATACTATACATCTCATCTGCAACCACCCCACATTCCATAATTTGTATTAGGTTGCATTCCAATAGCATGAATATCAAAGAAAATGGATCTCTATACACATTCTTCTTTACTGTCCCGCTAGTTTACTTTCTTTTTCCACCTTGGATTCTCCTCTTGAGTATACCATATCGACCTATTAGCCTCACTCGTTTTGAGGGGGCGCTAATATTGGTACATATGCTAAGTTTACTACTACTTTGACCGCAAAATCCTATCAAAGCCATAACTCCACGCCGCCCCTCCGCGACTACACCTAACTCCAATGTACCATTGGTACAGCTCATAGCCTCAACAGGCTTTAATTAATTTACTATTATACATTTTTTTTAATGAAAAAATATCCAGAGTAATAATAACAATCGTTTAACACTTGTTATAATCGGAAGCCTAACATGTGAATCCACTCACATTATTTTATTAAGAGGTAGGTATTAGTGCCACGCCCAAGGAAGATTAAACCCAAAGCCGCAGAGAAATAATAGGGGATCCATTAGTCTATCAACATGTAATGCCGCTCAATTGAGTTTAGGATATAATGAGAGATCTATAAAGCGCATTTAAAAGTAGGCAAGGCCGTATAAGAAAGGAGGAAGGGGGAAAACGACAGTGTATAGATACATATGATACTTCAAATGACGGTAAAAAGCAAAAAATTGATCAAGACCCACGGAAGTTAACAGCATTCGTTCCCAAATAAGTACACGCTAACCCTGATGTATGAGAATTTAAATATCCATATAAACTTTTTAAAATGATATAAGACAATTTGACAATAAAACAAGCCAACTACACAATTAGGAGCTATTTATAGAAAAGACCCACACCTTTCATAAATGGTAGAACCAAATCACATATGCAAGGGGAAAGCCCCAATACGATACACACGTGCTCCAGCCTAAGCTTGCCCTACGCTTCTGAAAGGGCCTGGCAATTTTATTTTGTGTGTCTATCAAATAATACCTAGACTATATCACAATCCAGATGTTCTTTTTGTATTCACTGTGTAACTCCGCAAGATATTAATTATTTTGCTCCTGCAGCAGTGTACCCTGTCGGGATGCATGATTGACAGATTTCGCTATACATTCACCATCGGCTTATTCCTCGCAGTTAGCAGGTTCTCAAGATCCAATGCAAAATAAAAAAAAATAATGGTAAACTAAATAATGGACAAGACGGGGACAGACCACTTTTGTTTTATTGCTATTACATGCTCTAAAGGACATGTGCGCTTGTTAATCCCCAAAACGTGTCCAATAATACTTTGAGAGCCACGTTGAGGATTTCCCAAACGGATAGCAGCACAGTCCTGTCGGTTTAACCCTCCATCTTTTCTAATCCCCAACAAATCTCGTCAGTCCAAATCTCTAACTCTATTTCTTTGGAGTTTACCATTCTAATTTAAACCATTCTTTCGCCTAATTTCTATTGATCTCCCCTTTTCGTTTATTGCCTCACCTAGAATGTTTGGGATATGTCCTCCGTACAAAGCACAACACCCGTCGACTACATCCGCAGCCACAGCATTGCGTGAAGCATTCAATCTTTATTTTTTCACGAGCCTAACGATTCCCTCCCGCAAAATAACTTATATATACGCATGCTGCTATATTAGCTTGTATTTATGTTTTCCGGTGTTAATATACTCTGTAAAAATGTACATATTACATGAGAAATACGCTGCATGTACTAGTACAAATATACAATGATGTAAGAAAATGGACTCAATGTGGAGTGTACAGAGCAAGTCAGATCTCTCGCAAATGGAGGGCACTTAATTGAGCCATGATTTGCAAGTCGGAATGGTCTGAGGGGCGCTTATAAGGGGGGGAGGGGCGCTAAATAGGTCAAACACGGTACTCTTATAACAGTAGGTATTGTTAAGCTACCAAACAAAAGTAATCAAATGGACAAATAAGAAAATGTTGAAATATTGAGAAGACGATTTGATTTTGTTTGTGAGAACTAATACCAATATCAAGTATTAACAATATGATGCAAGACCCCACTACTGCTTGGACAAAACTTTCAAAATTTATATTCCACATCATCCTTTTATCCTGCAGGGGTAGCGCTAGGTTTTAATAAAACAAGGGTACGTGGACCCTTACTACCTAAATTCCAAAATTTGGGGGTCATCTGAACATTTTGGGGTCCGAGTGGTGCGGTCCACTTTGACATACTTGGTTTAAGCGCATAACATTAGATTTTGTCACTATGGGCCAGCATTTGCACTCCAAGTGTATAATATTTTTGACACTTTTTGTAAACGAATTGTTGTGTTAGTTACCTCAGCTGATGTTTCACTTTAACTGATAACAAATGTACATGTTATGAATTTAATCTGTAATATTCTAACATAAAGAATTACCACATAGACCATATCTCTAATCGGTAAAATATCAACATATGGCGCTCCACCGCAAAGCATGAAGGGATCGAAAAAGGGGCAAACACAAAACCCGGAAGTGTCTAATCTGGCGATCGCCGCGTGTTTACTCACCTAACTAATCGCATTTATATAGGAGAGTCGGCAATCCCTCGCTCGGCTTCCTTTCCCAGGCAAATATCCAATTACAAATTTGATCACGAGAATATATCTTACAAGTTTGTAAATATTTAAATACAATTTGGATATTCACTCATGAGACTAATATTGGGGGAAATATTGCTCCAGATATAGCTACTTGTTTGCGGCAGAATTTCTACGCGATAGCATGATAGCATCTTTTATTTTGAGTGGCTTGGCCTCCAGGTAATACATCCGTCGGGTATATGGCACAATAATTTGCAAATGGGGCCCTATCTAAAGGCCCTTTTCATATTTACCAGAACGAAAACAGTGTAACCACACCACAATAAAGCTACACAATAACATCAATCTTAAACCATTCCAATATCAGCTAATACCAAGTTTTATAAGCCCCCATATTGCACCCAGAAAACTGAATCATTTCTGTTTGCGATCCCTTTCGATTTATTTCAATTAACCGGATTCTCGGCTAGTTTCCTTATAATTAATTGTGATCTCTGCAAGTTGTTTAAAAATATATTGGAACAATATTGTCGAGCCCGATATGCCTTTTAAATTAAAACTAGCTTGGGACAGTGCATGGCCTTAGTTTAGTACACTAACACTAAGTTTCTTTTAATTTTATGACTGATTTCTAAGTTATTGCAGCTTATTGGATATGGCCCCTAATACGAATTTTTATACGGTAACAAAATCGATATGGTTATCCAATATTACTTTTAGCTACTTTTATTTAGACATAAACAGGGCATATACATGTACAAAGGACCCCCCATAATCCAGCCCTACCGCCTTAGGCATAGCATCGCAAATACGCAGATGACGCTTCGTTTAAAAAGTTGTTAAAGTGACACGAACAAAATAACCATATATCTCTTCATGATATCGCCGATCATTATTACAACCAGATAGCATAAGAATCGCCACCTAACATGATGAAAAGTCATAAAAGTAGTTTAAAGAGTAAGGATTTAAGCCTTTGCCAGCAAATGATGTAATGTGTCAGTGTAGAGTAAATGTGAATTTCTGTAAAACACTTCGACAACACGCCAAGATGAGCGTCATTAAAACTGCTAACACTAAAAAAATCCCATATATTCTTTTAGGATATCTCCGATCATTTAACAATAAAAAAACAGCGAATGATCGCCACTTAGGGTGATAAAAGGTCCTAAAAGTAGTTGAAAGAGTAAGATTTTTAAGCATTCACCCACACATTACGTAGTGCCGTCTATGTAAACAAACGGGCTGCTAAAGTGACAGCGGCCGCGTGCGGCCGCTATTGCCCGAAAGAAGAAGCCTTTTTCGCGGCCCCATGATGCATTGCGGTTCCGATTAGCGATAAACCTTTTTCAACTCAATGTTTTTCACTTCTCATGCATTCTCATGTGACTTCTTTTTTATTGCTCAACAAAGTTAACTTATCGGTAAAATGCTCAGTCAGTTCACTCTTCTTTCCCGTTTTTTTAAAAAAATCTACAATACTTTGCAGAAATCGCCGCCTTGCTACGTCGTAGTACAACAGGGAGGGAATTCTACCTCCCATTTCGGTCTAGCCGGGAGCCATCAATCACACTGTCACATCCTCGACATGTAATTTAGTCCGTTGAGGCTGTCTAATTCATAGGGTGGTGGCATAATACTAAATTCTTTTCCCCCCCTTTTCTTCCCGTTGCACTTCATACTACATGTAGTTCCGCTGCCCTTTTATTTACGCCACTGTCCATGGCAATTATACTGTCAGTGTCGTCTATTCGCGCCCGTGGTTTCACAGATTTCAGTCAATCCTTATCTCCGCCATTTAAATCTTGTCAACAAGTCGCCGTTTTCGTAATTCCCCACAATGCAGTGTTAAGTGAGCGTATTGATGTCACGTTGTAGAACTCATGTACCGGGATAGAAACGCTCGGGAATTCGAGAAGCGTCGAACCGGCGATACAATGCGCATCTGCAATTAGCATACGTCATCGCCCTCACTTTATAATGTATTGTGTATGCAGTTGGGTATAAAATTGTGTGAAAATGGGTCTTCATAAGGGATTGTTGTGTGCTAGTACTATGGTTACATTCTACACGTACTCACCCCTTTAAAACCAAATGATCTGGGATTACTGCAATGTGGCATGAGACGAATTACTGCTAGTGTTACGACGGTCTTACATTTTTTCTGATTCATCCACAAATTACGAACGCAATCTTATTGAAACAGCCGTTTGGGTTTTATGTAACATCGATTTTTTGCGTCCGTACGGACGCAAAAGCTCGCAATTTTTTATTTTGGGTCGTTTGCCGAAATAAAATATAGCGTCCTGGACGCAGAAACGGCACTTAGCGCGAACCACTGATCACTGGGTGTATGTTTTTTGAGGCAATAGGCAAAAAAGGTTGTCTCAAAGCTACACAACAAATTTTGGTGGTTTTGTGCAGAAAAAATTCAAAAAGTTAAAAAAACAAAAAATTCTCCCCCCCCCCCCCAAAAAAAATTGAACTCTCTATTTTTCATGTTTGTTTGTCCCCCCCTCCGCCGAACGAGTTCGGAACGGGGAACATGAAATGAGCAGCGTCGTCCTTTCGTTCGTGCACAAAAATGTTAACCCACGTTGTGTGTGAATTATCGGGACTTCCTTAGGGCTATGATATTGTACTTGGGTGGAAGGAAGCGGGTTAAATGAGTTCTCGACCTGATTAGATTTTGTGCATAAAATATGCTAATTAAAGTAATCTAATTAGCATAATTAGAAAATTTACCTGCAAGGCTTGTGTACAGTTTCTGGAGTTTCCCCGTAGTTGTAAAGGATGTAACTTGTTTTAAAATTTAAAATGAAAAATCATGATTCATGTTTCTGCATCTCTCGCATTTAAAATAGCCTTTGTGGCCAAGTTGGTCAAATCTGACCCAGAGAGGAACAAAATCTCTCTCTCTCTCTTTTGGCTTGCAGATAACCACATATCCCTGTCCTTTGAAAGCATTGCTAAAATAAGTATTTATTTAGGGTTGAACTACCAGGAATTTGCTTGTATCTGCTAATCATCGGAATCGGCAGTTTTTAACAAAGGAGAGTAATTATGCAACATTCACCTTGGGATTATGGTATTAACTGTAAACCTAGAGGCAAAAACAGACACATTAGGAATAGCTATACACTATGACTGACTGAACTGGGCTGTAAGGTGTTTAAGGTGATGTTATCGTCATGTAATCGTCCGTGAAGCGAAAACCAGCAACTGCGATGCAAGCTGATCACACACACCAACAAACAAAACAGTATACCTGCTATTTTGTCAAAAGTATTTGATCCGCTAGGTAACATGCACCACGCCTCATTGTGTG
Source organism: Ophioderma brevispina (assembly GCA_023653785.1). Lineage (NCBI taxonomy): Eukaryota > Metazoa > Echinodermata > Ophiuroidea > Amphilepidida > Ophiodermatidae > Ophioderma > Ophioderma brevispina. Next base: position 53,508 of record JAMKCH010055646.1, on the reverse strand, counting down.
GCTATTGGTCTATAGTCTGCTGACTTTGACTTAAGATGCACACCCCTATATGGCACTTTCTTATATAGAAAATTCATGTTCCATCTCATGTTACCTTGAGTTTGCGAAAATGAGAAATTGCACTGTTGTTGTCAAGACTTTCTTTATATCCAATTTGAATACAACTTTTTTTTTTTTTACCCCTTTTCCAATATTTAGCAATTCTCAGAGGGTATATTAAAAATTTTTGCTACTAACATTTTTCTTTCAGGAATAATCATGTCACAACCATCATCCCCCTAGAAGATGGCAGCCTGGAACATTACCTCAGAAGTGACCTTTGTCCATGACCTTTACATCATCCACATATCAAGAACCAAAGTGTGTTTTAATCTGACTTAAACTTTTTGAAGGAGATGTGAAAAGCAAAATTTAACCTATATTGGTAACACACACACACATGCATCATACCTCAGATGACCGTTGACTTTCGACATCCATCCACGATCCGCATGAATCCTACTGCAACTTAAACCAAGTCTGGTTTTAATAAATCGAACTTAAACCTTAGGAGACATGAAAAACTGGAATACATCACATCAGACATTGCGCGACTGCAAAGCCCCCTCTGCTTTCAACCAGGGTATGACAAACCCCCTCTGCTTTCAAGCTACTGGAATAACCCCCCCCCCCCCCATGCTTTTGCAGCTAGGGGATAGAAAGTGGTAGACACCAGATTTAACACGAACGAATATTTCAGATAGATCAATACCTCAGATTTTCCTCCTCATGATATGGAACTATTGCTTGTGATAAATTTTGTGTCCAGAAGTTCTGCCAAAAGTGTATATGGCTGTACACTCCTCTTTGTAGTATATTAGAGTTCAAGACCTAGGTACTTTTGGTTTTCCTTCCCATCAAAATACTAAAAAACCCTGTGTCACTTAATTTGGCAAATATTGTGTCCAAGGTAAGAATTAAAGATATATGACATAAAGAACCTCTTCGTCATGATACCTCGCTCTGCTGTATCGTATCTTGTGTTTTGATGTTTTTTTTTGGTTAAACTGTGCATACTGCAATTATTTTTAAAGCCACTCATCAGCTGTGAGACAAAACTTTTTTTTGCTAAGGACCCTTCAAAAAGGTGTAATCCCTATTAATAACACAATATAAATATTTTCCCTGGTATTTGATTGGTGGATCTATTCATATTTGTCATAAATTATTGGAGACTAGTTCCCCAAAAATTCACAGAAGGGAGGAAAAGTTCCCATAAAAAAGTTACTACTTTCCTTCACCCATGGTTTATGTGAACTTTAACCTCATTGTTACGTGCATCACCCGCACCTCACTGATTGATCTGACCCGATCAGCAATCCGACCTTTGACACTGCATCGTTCATATCGTCTACTGTGATTTTGCATGTGTACGTTTCACACCTCACCGCCGTGCAATTTTTTGCTCAAAATTGGTTCGAAACAGTTTTTTTTTCTTAACTCATACTCTCCCGTTTTTTGGAATCTACTTTTTCAATGTCATAATACAAATTTCATCATTTGTTGGGTGCACAAGATGACCCTCAAAACTAATATACCTATTCTATTCCAGGCGATCCCGATGATGTTACAACACAGATGTCACAGGCGATGTCATCAAATGCTCGTCCTCTTTTTCCAGCAACCTCATAGGCTCCCCCTTTGGGCGACAACCAGTGGGGCTGGGTGATGGGAAGGGATCGACATTGGAAAAAAAAGGAGATTTACAAGTTATCTGGAGTTAAAGGTGCAACGCAGATTTTTTGAAGCACCCAAAATATTTGTTCATAATAGTAATTTCATATAGACTAGTCTAGACACTCCATAGATTTCTTACCTTGTATTTGGCTACAGAAAAGTCTTAAAAGTCAGAAAAAGGTGATTCTGATTTGCTTATATTTCAATACAAAACTAGGCTGAATTCGTATTTGCTCCATACGAAATTAGAACTTTCAATTTTTTTTATACCACAGCAACATTGTCTCAGCTTAATTCCGTTCCGATGGGGTTATTTGTGATAGAAGCTTTACAATCAGGGCAAAAATCCACCCCACTTTTCTATTTTTTTTAGGGACACCTTATATGTAAATCTGCTCGTTCAACCTTTCTAAGGAAAACAATACTGTTTTCGAACAAATTCCCTCATATTTGAAATATCCTTGGGTTTTCCAAATGTCGATAATAAACAAATTGCATCATCAATCATTGAAAAAAAACCCTTTTTCCAGTAGCGCCTGACCGTGGCCTGGAGTGTATTTCACCCAAAAAAAAACCCGAACCGGATTCAAATATAAAAAACCGAAAGACAGAATGACGCAGAAGGCTACCCTCAAAAAGGGTCACTGCAGATAAAGCACAACATTTGGGGGTCCAAGAATAGATCCTAGCCAAGGATGCCGCCCCGTGAAGAAGTCACCGCAGCCTAGATGCTACACCTGGAATACAGGGGTGCGACAGCCACGAAGAGGCCTAGTATACAGGAAGGACCCACCATCACACCAGATCCACAATAAAGTGAAATTTCGAGTCCCGGAAGTAGACTTACCCAAAACTAATCATGATCACGCCATTCGAGGATGGCGCGAGTGAAACTGCCAGCTTCAGGACTCTATCCCGCATATGTGTAGTGATAAGGATTGTTGAGCGCCAGCCAACAGTGTTAATGATCTTTCTAGGCGGAGGCCACGGTGGAAAGGCAGCAGAACTTGCCACTGCTCTGGTGGAATGATGTGGCATGTTCTCCCAGCGTTCACCGCACCTACAACCGGCCTGATTGATACGCTCACCAACGCAGACCCATTTGTGCCACATTTCTTTAGAAGCAGCCGTATGCGGTGGTCGTGTTAATCACAAACAGTTGCTCTACCCTACCACGAAGGGCCTGGGTACGGGAGAGGTAATATGTGAGTGCTCTTACCGGACAACACAGTCCCAATCCTCCCTTACGGAAGAACTAACCGACATGTCCGGTAAAACAGAGGGGGTGCCTAAAGCCAGGTCGTCATTTTTCTGGAGAAAACCCAGGCGGAAATGGAGAGTGTCACCCAAGAAATCGTCCAAAACATTTACTTCCCCCACCTACAATGGGCCAAATAGTTGTGGATTGACAGCCTTCCAACTGGCGACCCTCGGCTCGTACGCACAACCTGTCAACTCCCGAAGGGGTGGTTGGCAAATCCCACCCAGGCGTAACTGGCCTCGTTGGCGGCTGGTGTTAAACATGCCAAGGAGGCGGTTCAAATTCCCACCTCCAGAAGGAACCCCCTCCTCGGTGACAGAATTGAATAGCCGACCTGCAATTCTTGATTGTGTTCGTGTCTATCCACTACTGAATAAAGAATACAGCAGCCAACTGTCAGAAAGTTCTCCAGACCGTCTTGAACATCGCATTTGAGTCCCACAGGACAGAGGTCCTGCGGAATCGACCGCGGTGTCCCTGCTAGCAGGTTCACCAAGTTCTGAGAGGCAGAGGGGGCCAAGATATTACGTCGCCATTCGACCCTTCCTACCATGTTTACCACTCGCTGAATCAGGGTAATCGTCCAGTTCAAAGATAGAGCATCCGATGCCCACACGCCCTTCCGGGTTTGGCCCCAGGGAGCTCAGTTACGGTTTGGTGGGGGTCGGGAGCGTGGTATTCCTGCGGATGCCAACAGAACTCCTATCGACGGGCGATCGTAAACCCGGATATCCGACGACTTCCCGATGAGATGGACCACTCTACAGACTGGTCCTGCCCCTAGATAGGCAGTCAGCAGTGACATTGTGAACGTCCGGTACGTGGCCAAGCAGTTAACCAGATCCTCCTCTCGATGCCAGCGCGCTCGATCAAAACAGTCGTGGTAGAGGCAAAGAGTGGGAGACCTCATTCCACCCTGCCGGCTGATGTACCGCAACCACATATTCGTCGGTCCTGATGAAGGACCTTGCAACCGGCCCACCAAATCCCAACAAGAGCACCAATGGTGCGGTAGCTCAGCAGGTTATTAAAATATGGCACACCACCCTGGGGAACACAACATTTTCTATTGTCAGATTTAATCTTGAAAAGTCTCCTAATGAGCATAAGTAAGAAATTTGAGTAAGACTCCAGTTTTACATTTTATAGATTCTTATTTCCTCTTTTTGGACAGAACCATCCCGGGGGTCACACATTTTCCATTGTGGCGATATTATTGTGGAAAAGGTCCACACATGAGCATGAAGTAAGAGACGTTTAGGAGTTTTTGCCCCCCTGGTTTGGCATTTAATAGTATACAAATGTAGACTGCTCACGAGGGAGAAATATTGCCCCCAGATGAATCTTGAGACCAAGGGCCACTATTTAGTAGTAGGCCCGCAGTCGCAAGATCATCAAGGAATGCCCCTTAATTGGCCCACATGACCTTTCACCCCCAATCTGCTAACACCCCTATATGTGCCTTGGGTCAGTGGTTCTCTTCTGCCACATTTGGTGATTAAGCACGGTGATTGTGGCACGACAGGAAATGAATAAGATTTCAAAGAAGCACCGTTAATTGGCCCACACGACCTTTTGACCCAACGCTGTGAAATCCCTTATTGTGCTTGGTTCAGCCGTCTAATTCTAACAAATCCATGATTATATAGACAATTGGATTTTTGGCACTGGAATTTATATAGATTTTCAAAGAATGCCCCGTTAATCGTCCCACGTGACCTCTGATCAAAATCGTGAACACCCCATATGACCTTGGGTCGTCTGTTCTTCTAACCAAGTCTAGTGCTTATAAGAAGTGTTTGTGGCACACGAATTTGATTGCAAAGAATGCCCTTTGACATTGGTAGGTGACCTTTGACTCAAATCTTTACACCCCATAATGGACCTGGGTGCAGCGTTTTGTCTTACCAAATCCAGTGATTATAGCAATTTATTGTGGCACAAGGAATTTATAGATTTTCAATTTCAAATAATGCCCCCTTAATTGGGCCCCCTTACCTTTGACCCAAATCTGTGCGGGCCTTGGGGTCCATGATTTGTGCCTGACCGATTTTCGCTGCAATAGGCCCAAGCGTTTGGCACAAGACACATTATGGAAATATGGTTAACAACCGATTAGATAGTGCTAGATAGATAGAATCTGGTCATTTATTTGTATAGTGGGTCATAGTGGGGGACAGAGCAGCATTTCTCTTCTCATGGATTTTGTCCTTCTCGAAGGGTAATGAACAAATGTAGTGCTGGGGTGCCCTCATGAAAGTGTTGGCGGAATCCAGGAGAGTTGAAAATTCATATAAATGGGTCAAAAATGAAATGCCTGGACTGCTGGAAAAAGGTTATCAAAGTGTTCGTCTTGTTACAAAGGCTTACAAAAAGGTTATGTTTTACTACTTACAACTTTTGTTATGGAGATATATAACACCAAAATCGTCAAATGTAAAAGGTCAATCACGAAAGTTAAATTCTTAAATATGTTCCGATTTCCTTTCAAAAATTTTTTTTTTTTTTTTAACCTTAAACATAAATTGTCCACTTTTTCCTCAGAGACTGCAACAAAAACATTTTGCACCGTCTAACATAATTTTAAATTCGGAGATCAATTAGAGGTCAATTGGTGTTTGACCTTGTTTGTCATTTTTATCCTAGATAAACAGATACAAGTGAATGTCTCAACTACTTGTCTGCAAGCCCTGTGAAAGGTGTGGGTTGGTGGGTGGGTGGATGGATGGATGGATGGATGGAGCTATGCTGTTCCTGTGTACTGGCCAAAATAGTACACCAGAAGGTGCAGCTGGAATGGGCGCATACAATGTTGACTGTAAGGCACAAGCCTGGCTGGCCCCGGAAAGAGCGTAATGCTTGAATGACATGTCAATGCGCGCTTTTCGTTGGGAATCAGCCCATTGATTAGATCCGCTGCGCTCCCAGAAATAACTGGAAATGGCCTCGGTTTGAAGTGAGAGTCGATAAGGTTCAATCATGAACCTAACTTGGTGACCTCCTGCACCACCCACTGGGTGTGGGCGAGGTCCCTCGTCAGGCTGTAGATCACCGTCATCCAAATAGAAAAAAAGGTTGATCGCTGCCATGATGACAGATCCAACTGCCCTTGACCACACGATTTAAGACGCGGCGCTGTGGTACAAGCCGAACGGAGACACTGGAACTGTAACTTCTCGTTCTATCTGGAAGCATAACCAGACTTTGTTCTCCTGTTCGAATTTTTGGGATGTGGAGGTAGGCGTCCTTCAGATCCAGAGACGAGTTGCCCACACAATTTTTTGATCGGGCACTAGAGCAGGCAATGCCTCCATCCTAAATTTCGCTCTTCGGTTGATGAAGACAATTGAGCGGCTTCAGATGAATCTACGGGAAAAACCGCCAATCGCCCTTCTTTTTGGAGCTAGGAAAAATCTCGCACAAAATGCTCGCCAAAAAATCCTAAAAAAAACGGACTCGAAAGACATAACTAACGTAAACTTAAGAGTTTTCACATTTCATTCAACCTAGCTTGGCCGTAAAAATACCAGCCAAACCTTGTAAATTTTCTACGCGAATCAGGGAGCTAACGATACATCTCACCCAGAGGGTGTATTGATCACTCCCACAATGCCCAGTTTTGGGAAATTGCAACATCACCTCAATAGGGTCATTGTGATCCCACAAAATCCCATTCTTAACACATAAAAACCGGACTTTTATGCTCATCTTCAGCGCACAAAGACGTTAGTACTTTGGGAATTTTTAGGCATGATCAAAATGAATTTCTATGGTTCTTACACTGTTGGAACACTTTATCCTTAGGTACTGACATGTGTTCAGTACAGTATGGGCAATATTGCACTGCATGGATGGGATTGGTGGTTCAAAACACCCTCTGCATCTCACTGGTCAGGTAGAGCCCCCAAGGGAAAGAAGAGGATGAGCATGATGGAATCGCTGGTGATATTGGTGTAGTGATGTCAGTGGGGTCGCCTTGAATCGAAATTGGTATATTAGGTTTTGAGGTCCATCTTGTGCAATTTGTTATTATCAACATTGGAACCCAAGGAGGAGTTTGGAGAAATCTTGATGCCATAAAACAAGCAATGTCTAGGCAGGTCCGATAAATTGGTGGGAAGAGAACCGCTATGGTATTCAACCCTGCCACTGATGTACCGCACCACAGTAGTGCTGTCGGTCCTGATGAGGACCTTGCAACCGGCCACCAAATCCCAACAAGAGCACCAATGGTGCTGTAGCTCAGCAGGTATTAATATGGGCACACCACCCTGGGGACACAACATTTTCTATTGTGCATATATTAATCTTTAAAAGTCACCCACATGAGGCATAAGTAAAAGACATTTAGGAGTAGCACTCCAGTTTTACATTTATAGTATTCTTTATTCCCTCTTATTTGACACCATCAAGGGGTCACAACATTTCCCATTTGGGCGATATTAATAGTGAAAAGTCCAACATGAGCATAAAGTAAGAGACGTTTAGGAGTTGCAACCCCGGGTTTGGCATTTATTAGTTATACAAATGTATAGACTGCTCACGAGGGAGAAATATTGCCCCCAGATGATCTTGAGACCAAGGGCCTACTATTTAGTAGTAGGCCCGCAGTCGCAAGATCATCAAGGAATGCCCCTTTAATTGGCCCACAGACACCTTTTCACCCATATCTGCGAACACCCTATATGGGCCTTGGGTCAGTGGTTCTTCTGAACCATTTGGTGATTTATAGCACTGTGATTTGTGGCACACAAGGGAATGATAGATTTTCAAAGAATGCACCTTTAATTGGCCCACACGACCTTTGACCCAACTCTGTGAAATCCCTCTATGTGCCTTGGTTCAGCAGTTCTTCTAACCAAATCCAGTGATTATAGCAATTGATTTGTGGCACAAGAATTTGATTTTCAAAGAATGCCCCTTTAATTGGGCCCACTTGACCTTTGATCAAAATCTGTGAACACCCCATATGGACCTTGGGTCAGCGGTTTTTCTAACCAAATCCAGTGATTATAGCAATTGATTTGTGGCACAAGAATTTGATTTTCAAAGAATGCCCTTTTTAATGGCTATGTGACCTTTGACTCAAATCTGTGAACACCCCATATGGACCTTGGGTCAGCGGTTTTTCTAACCAAATCCAGTGATTATAGCAATTGATTTGTGGCACAAGAATTTGATTTTCAAAGAATGCCCTTTTAATTGGCTAATGGTGACCTTTTGACTTCAAAATCTGGAACAACCCATATGGACCTTGGGTCAGCGGTTTTTCTAACCAAATCCAGTGATTATAGCAATTATTTGTGGCACAAGGAATTTATAGATTTTCAAATAATGCCCCTTTAATTGGCCACGTGACCTTTGACCCAAATCTGTGCGGGCCTTGGGTCAATGATTATTCTGACCGATTTTCGCTGCAATCGGCCCAAGCGTTTGGCAACAAGACACATTATGGCAAGTGTTAACAGACAGATAGATAGTGATAGATAGATAGATAGATGGGTCATTATTTGTATAGTGGGGTCATAGTGGGGGCAGAGCATCATTTCTCAGTGGATTTGTCTTCTCTGAGTGGTAATGAAAACAAATTTAGCGGGGTCCCCCATGAAAGGTGGTGGGCCGGATCCAGGAGAGGTGAAAGTCATATACAGGTCAAAATGAAAAATGGCTGGACTGCTGTAAAAAGAATCAAGTTTGTCTTGTTACAGGATTCCAAAAAAGGTATAGTTTGTACTACTTACAACTTATTGTTATGGAGATATAACACAAAAATCGTCAAATGTCAAAGGTCATCACGAAAGGTTACATCTTAAATCTTGTTTCGATTTATTACAAAAAATGGTCTCAAATTGTTCATCTTTTCCTCAGAGACTGCACAAAAACATTTGCACGTCTACATTTTTAAAATTCGGAGATCAATAGAGTCAATGGGTTTGACCTTGTTGTCATTTATCTGATAACAGATACTGAATGTGTCACTACTGTGGCTGAATCCCTGTGGAAAGGTTTTGGGTGGGTGGGTGGATGGATGGATGGATGGATGGATGGATGATGGATCTATGCTGTCTGTGGACGGGCAATAGTACACCAGAAGGTGCAGCTGGAATGGGCGCATACAATGTTGACTGTAAGGCACAAGCCTGGCTGGCCCCGGAAAGGAGCGTAATGCATTGAATGACATTGGCAATGCGCTCTTCGTGGGGATACTGCCCATTGAGTAGATCCGCGCGATCCCAGAAAAACTGGAAAATGGCTCGGTTGGAAGTTAGATTCGATAGGTTCATCATGAACCTCAACTTTGTGACCTCCTGCACCACCCACTGGGTGTGGGCGAGGTCCCTCGTCAGGCTATAGATCACCGATCATCCAAATAGAAAAAAGGTTGATCCGCTGCCATCTGAGACAGAGCCAACTGCCTTGACCACACGAGTGAAGACTAGCGGCGCTGTGGACAGGCCGAACGGGAGACACTGGAACTGGTACACTTCCTGTTCTATCTGGAAGCATAACCAGACTTTGTTCTCCTGTTCGATTGGGATGTGGAGGTAGGCGTCCTTCAGATCCAGAGACGTTGCCCAACAATTTTTTGATCGGGCAACTAAGAGCATGGGCCAATGCCTCCATCCGAAATTTCTTCGGTTTGATGAAGACATTGAGCGGCTTCAGATTGATAATCGGCCGCCAATCGCCCGTCTTTTTGGGAGCTAGGAAAAAGCTCGACAAAAAGCCTCCAAAATCCTAAAAACGGACTCGAGACATAACTAACGGTAAACTTAAAGAGTTTTCACCCTAGTCTTGGCCGTAAAAATACCAGCCAAACCTTGTAAATTTCTACTCGAATCAGGGAGCTAACAGATCATCTCACCCAGAGGGTGTATTGAGTCAATCCCACAATGCACCAGTTTTGGGAAATTTTCACCTCCATAGGGTCATGTGATCCCACAAAAATCCGCATCTTAACACATAAAAACCCTGGGACTTTTATGCTCATTTCAGCGCACAAAACGTTAGTACTTTGGGAATTTTTAGCATGATCATGAAATTTCTTATGGTTCTTAAACTTTTGGAACACTTTATCCCGTAGTACTGACATGTGGTTTAGTACAGTATGGGCAATATTGCACTGCATGATGGGATTGGTTCAAAACACCCTCTGCATCTCACTGGTCAGGTAGAGCCCCAAAGGTAAAGAGGAATGAGCATATGGAATCGCTGTGTATTGGTGTAGTGATGTTCTTGGGGATGCTTGACAGAAATTTGTGTATATTAGTTTTGAGGTCATCTTGTGCAATTTGTTATTATCAACATTGGAAACCCAAGGAGGAGTTTGGAGAAATCTTGATGCCATAAAACAAATCAATGTCTAGAGCAGTCCGAGAATTTGTGGGAGAGAACCGCGATTGGTATTGACCATGACAGTCTAGCATAGTAAGGTTGATTTCGGTGAGCACGTGAAACTCGACTAGTTCATTGGCAAGTTTTTCAAATCATGACAGGTCACAGAAATTAATTTTAAAAAGTTAAATATTGACCTCTCTATATTCGTGAAATTGGTCAAAATACCCCCCCCCTCGGTTTCTGGAGACCGTGGGCTACTATTTTGCACAGTTTCCCTCATGATCATCAATATTTGTATACTGTCCCACACCAAATTTTTAAAATTGGAAAAGCTTCACAAACATATACCTCAATTGTTTTTTAAGTGCAACGGAGCATTTTCACATAACAGGTGTCCCTAAAAATGTGAAAATTCTGTATATTTGCACTAACGTAAAGGTTTTTATCAAAACATCCCGCTTGAGGATTAAAGGTGGATGGCCCGATTTAAGTACTTCAAGTTTTCATCTTGAAGAATTTGCCTTCACCCCAAAACTCCTTCTGTAAAGTTCGCGGCGATATTTTAATCAGTTTCGATGTGAGAGCTAGAAATGTAGTTTTGTGAGCACCATTAAGAAGTGTAAAAATTAATATTAGTGACCAAAACGGGAGTCATTTTCGTCATAACTTCCAAACCAAACATCATTTAGTCCTAAGATTTCACAGGTAAGGGAAAATAGTAGCTTTCTGTAGACACCAAATTTTGACCAACTTCCGGTTAATAAAAATCTGGGGTTCTGGGGACGAGGCTTATTAGTGATCGGCCCAGGGCCCTTTAAGCGGAGAATTTATTCTTTTGGTAGAAAAATTGTGAAATTTCTAATTTCCTATACTACATTCAGCCTTTGTCTTATTTAATGAGCAAATCAAATCACCTTTTGTTTTACACTTTCAAGGCATTTCCATAGCAAGTACAAGGTAAGAATCTTTTGGGGTCATCTATATGAAAATTACAAATATGACACAATAATTAAGGCCTGCCCCAAATCATGCGTTGTACCTTTAATTGCATTTCGTTCAGAATTCCTTTTTGTGCTTTTGCAAAATTTTCAAAAAAAAAGATGTAGGAACTGTATGGAGGGGGAATTGGGAAAATCTCAAAAATGCCACCAGCTGAAAGGCTCTTTAATTTCAAGTTTTCAGTTGAGAAACAAAAAGTACAACTAAACTGTTATTATACGGTGAAAAAAATATTAATGATAAAATGATCCCCCATCTACGTGTTGTGGGAAGGAGGTTTGAAGTGTTTTTCAAAGTTAGAAAAAGAACAATCTTTGGGCCCACTTGAAGGACTGTGAGGAAAATAATGAACATGTAAATTATTTGGGGTAAATTTTTTTCAAAAAAGGAATGATTGTATCATCATAAAGGTTACAAATGAAATTTCCAGTTTAACACTCAAAATGACACTCAGGTTTAAGTCATCCTTGTGTACAAATTCCCATGCGTAGATTTTTAAGATTTTAAGAACTTTCCATCAATTCACTGTCGGGACACACAGAATAGAAAATGCATATTAAATCTTTGCAGGTTAAGCTCAGCATAATTGTTTGGAGGGGACCCCTACAGATCATGAGCCCCATTGCTAAATTTTTCTTTCTATAGATGCAACCGAATGCCACACAGCACTGAAAAGCAAGACGAAATTGTCGGAACAATTTGATTTTTTTTTTTTTTTTTTTGAAATTTAAAAATTAAATCGGGTCCGGACAGTTGATGTGTCGGCTGTTCCGTCAAGGTAGTGAATGTAGGGCCTAACATGACCTTTGACCTTGATATAGTGACCTTTGACCTCAGCAACCAAATGAGGGATCCCATTGTTGCAACCATGATTCAAGTTGGTTCCAATTGAACTTCAATTTTCATATGAGGTCATTTACATTTCAGCCTATTGTACAAACTTGACCTCAATGACTTTGACCTTGGCATGTGACCTTTGACCTGGCATTGTGACCTTTGACCTCGTCAACAAGTGGGGGATGCCTGTTGCACCTGTGAACCAAGTTTGGTTGAAATACATCAAGTATGGGATATTACATGCAAAATGTTGTAACTTTTCACAAAACAGACATCAACAGACAACAACAGACATCATCACCAACCGACTAAACAACAGTGGACAAAGTGATCCTATTGTCTTCCTGCCTTAGGCAGGCGACACAACAACAGGGGACAAAGTGATCCCTATGTGTCTTCCTGCCTTAAGGCAGGCGACACAAAAGACTCAGCATTAAGTACGATTTTTTTCACAAGGTTTGCCCTTTGAACATTTTTAGGGTTAGAGGCATGCAACTAAAGGTTGGAACATAAAAACTACACAACTTTTTAATATAATGCACAAATAAATTTTGAACACAAGTTGATGTGATATCAATTTTTTTTTTTTTTAACAATAAATTAAACACATCCAAACATTTTCCCAAATTTGGGTCCAAAAATTCAGATTTTTAAAGCACCAGCGTACATTTTCAGAAGAAAATATCAAATTCTTCAATTTGTTGCAATGATAGTCTAGGGCTATCGGAAGAATAAAGTTAGAATTTACACATAAAAATAACAGGACACAAAACAGAAAGAGATTAATAAGAGGCCCAAAGACATCCAGGTAATTTGTAGGCTAACTTTAATTTAGACCGTACTAATGATGATTAAATCCACAAAAGGTCAGACTGGTTAAACAGGGTAGATGCCGTGGAAACCAACTCCAGCGTGTGTTTCTTATGTTTACACCATTGTGCATCGTTCTGGATTTATATCGCGCGACTTAATTACAAAATAGTTTCAGGTTTACCCGTTAAGACGCTGATATGGGCTTAATTTCAGGTGAGGGCTATCATAAAAATACAGGCCGTACAATCATTGCAAAAATATAAATTTGAAAAATCTAAAGTGCGCACTATTTTCAAATGTGCCAGTGTCTATTTTTAAAGGTTCAAAAATCCACCCCCCACCTGTAAACTACATAAGGAATTTTATGGTTCAAAACAAAAATTTTTTTATTGGCCCAGATAAAGCGTAAGATCTTATATTCCCTCCTACCCTCACAATTACATGAAGGGTCAGTTGGATTCCATTTCCATGTTAGGAAATTTATAATTTTTCCAATGTTAACAAAATAGCTCATACATAGAAGTACATACCTACTACACATACACAGAAAGAAATGACAAGTAGGATGAAATTCTTTTCAGGAAGTTTCTTCAATGGCAGAAATGGAACTAGTCGAGTCATGCTAGCAGTATCGGCATACCTGCAAAGTACAACCCAATGTGTAGTCAGAACTTGAGAGAAGAGTAACAAGTGTTATAATGCAATTTTATTGCTTAAATGTATAAATAACCAGGGTTTGTCTATTGAAGATTCTACTTAGGCAGGCTCGTCCCAGTATTGGGTGGGTGTCTGCGTAATGTATTCTGCAAATACTCACCACAAGAAAGTATGGTGATTTTCCTTTAAGGTCGATCGCCGATTAGTCAGGCTATGTTATAGTAGCCTCGAGACATGATGCTTTGATTGGAGGTTGCTCCAATTGTTGATCCTTAAAACAATGCAGTTCAGGGGGTAGGACATGACCTGCTCACTTGTTGCGTGATGTAACTATGGCAGTCTCTGCTCTAAGTACAATTACAAAATCTTCTCCTTAACATTCTTAGTAATATCATACTTTTGACATTCTAAATGAATGAATTCAAATTCCGTCTGGGTTAGTGGATTAAACCCCGGTGCAAAATAGTGTAATTCACATAACAGTCATTTAGGTTAAATATTTGTGACCAAGGCCTAGGCTTAGTCAAGTCTGTGTTGTTTTGTAAACGTTCGATATGCGTTTTAAAAGCACCACCCATACAGTTGTCTTTGAAAAAGATAGCACCTCTGAATGAACGTTGATGCCGTTTGAATTCGCTGTGGTTTTAGGCTGGCATGTCCTACCCCTGAGCAGTTCATTCATCATGTTCAAGGCAGGCCTAAGTTAACTAAAATGCATATAGAGCATAAACAACCTTGAAAGAATTTCTTACATTGTTTTCAGTACAAAAACAATCATCAAACATCTAGGATTTTTAATATTATTCTAAGGTCGGTCAATGTTTTTTGACTCAAGATCGTGAGAAAATTTCAACCAATCAATGACATGTTAGTTGAGTAATTTGCATTATGGAAGCCAGACTAGACACCCTGATGGCCTGCCAACCATTAGCACCTGAGATTATTCAGTAACTACAAGGGGATTCTAAAATTGCTCCAATAAATTTATGAAATTATTTTAATTTTTGAGTTTTAAAAATTTTTGAGGGTGGTTTTTTTTTCGTCTTTGGGGCCCCCTGATTTTTCCCCGGAGTATTTAATCGATTTTTGATATCAAATGAAAGGCCATATTTTTCTCATTATGCCCTGCACACTTGATTTTTAGTTTCTTGTTGGAGATTTTAAAAATTTCCGACGAGTGAGAATTCATTATTCATTATTTTTGTCAATTCATTATTGACTTTCATTGGCATAACAACTATGTTTTGTCAGTTCAATCGATTTGCATAGAAAAGAAAGCAAACACTTCCCCCCCCCTGTAAAATTTCTCCTACGTTTCTACTAAAGACTTAAATGCTCAAAGGACTTCTATCTGAAAGACATTTTAAGAGGGCTGCAGGTGGCGATTTTTTTTAACATCCCCTCCCCAACCCCCCCCCCCCCACCACCTACCCTAGTCCTCCTTCCCTTGCCTTCCCTCCTACCATCTCGGGGGGGGGGGGGAGGGAGACAAAATCCTACACAATATCTGTATTAACCACTGGCCAAATCACTTCAGCTTACATCTGTTGATTTTTTTTGTGTCCTGTCCCCCCCCCCCCACCAAATTAAAATAATGATTTCACATACTTAACCCCCTCATCCCCAAAAATGTGTCCTCAGTTTGCACTAATATCCACAAATAATTTAAGGATTGAGACCAGGAAACAGGTTGAAACAGAGGGTTAATTATCCATTTGAGGACCAAGTTATTTCTGTGGGATTACAGGGACAAAAGCCTACAAAAAACAAAGCACTGTCAAAGAGGAAATTGGTGTAATATGGTCTGGGACAGGTAAGCTGGATGGTTGAATTGTCATCTCTTCTTGAATACTGTCCAAGAGTGGTGATCTGTAGGTGAATAACACTGATTACTGTTTTTTTTCATTCTAATGAAACCTTTGATCATTAGAGTACATTCACACTCATATGGCTTTTATCACCAAGTGTGGGCAGCTAAACCTATAACCAGAATATGAATATTAAGCCTATACCAGAATATGAATATTAAGCCTTACCAGAATATGAATTTAAACCTATATACCAGAATATGAATATTAAAATATTATCCTTGTCTGCCGGAGAACTAAGTAGTTAAAATTTCTATACCAGAATAATTTATCCATTTTTGCGCAAGGGAGTGCTTGCCACCTGGAAACTTAATAATTCAACTTGATTTTTGGTTAAATATAGCTGACATGATGACCTTCACCCTGACATCGTTGGCAGTGGTGTTTGAACCCACCCCTTTTATTGTTAATCCAACCTTTTTATGAAAACACCATTTTATTGCAAAGTAATAACCCACCTTTTTAAAATTCATTGGAAATTCTACAGCTGTCACACATGGTTTCTTTACCAATTATATGAAGATAACGTACAGAGTAAGATAATTTTCAATTTTTGTTTGTCAAATAAAAAATCCACTTGCCACAAAAAATGCATTTGTATTTAAGGTGAACCTTGTTGGATGTTATGACACATTTATTTCAAATTGGGGATGCATTCATGGCAAACATGATTGGCAAAATAGTAATTTGCATTTTATTCTCAGAACCCAACTTTTATTTCTGACCACACCCTTTTTACCAAAAACCACCCTTAAAGCAATAAAATTACAGTACCCCACCCTTTTACCACTTTTTAGAATTTTTGAACCCACCTTTTTAAAGCGTGGGTTACCAACAGCAGTGCCCTAACTTCCAAGTCTGGTAGTATATACCAACTGCAATCTACTGTATTGAGCCTGATAGTAGGGCAGCACACAGGACCTGTCACTGATTGATTTTGATCCCATATGGATATAGAGAGAGAGGAAAAAAACACTTAATGGAAATTCTAGTTAGTTAAACAAATAAGGAAATTATCAAAAAATGAATTATTTGACCCGGCTGCCAATTCCGACCGGCCGGCAACAAGAAACTAAAAATCAAGTGTGCGGGCCTTATCGGCTTAAATTTCAGCCCTCAAATCCATTTCATTTCAAATATAACGAAAAAACGCGCCGTTTTAGTGGTTAACATTCAAAAATTAGCACAGTATTGAATAGGGCCTTGGCAATATTGCATTATTGCTTCTACCGTCAAAAACCGCAAGCTGTTTCCCACGGTACTTGATAGGGCGGCCGTGCATGGTGCCCTTACTTTTCATAGCGAGCATAGATACAATCGGCATATAATCGGAACAAGCACCTTTAAGTAAACCCTCTTTGCTTGCTTTCCATTAACACTCTGTTGTTTAGCTGTTTTCAACGGTAATTAAACGATACCAATAGAAGTGGACGGCAATGTCGAACGCTTTCAAAATTAGAGTTCAAGGGTCACGTGCTGTAGGCTATGGGCCACCTTGGACCCCCCTCCCCCTTAGAGATTTTCATTCAGTAGTCAGGACCCTCAGCTATAATTATAGCGTGTTTTGTTGCCATTTAAAGACACAAGTGATGTGATTTGAAAAATTTAGGGATAGCTTCAAAGTGAAGGAAAGTCTGTAGAATGCTCATAAGTTACCTTTTGCAGCGTAGAATTGACAGAAAAGGAAGGAAAAACGGCAGAGTGTTCCAAGATACGATTCTCCCTTCAATTACGTGTTGTATAGTAAGTGTCCGTTCGGGACCAGTAATGACTAAAATCTCTGATTCTGTCCTATAAGGTTGCTTCTGGTCTGAATCATTTGCGTGGTAGTTAGGATAACGTACTGGTTGCATACATGCAAAAAATCGGATTTTGATCATTTTCCGATTTGCGGATTAGCAAATCACGATAGTGTCTTTAAATAGTGGTCGGTGGAAGGTGGAAGTGAGTGGTTATTTCGGCGAATGTCAAGTAAACAACATTAAAAACACCATACAAGTGTCTAGATATATTGTATTTTGAGTTGTCCAGTGATTGCAATCACAATCTGGGTCATTTAAAGGCTGACTAAGATTTCCTGAGGAGGGGCGCCCTCAATTTTTCAAAAACAAATCCTGTTTTGAATATAATAATGCTTTGTACATATACTGATCACTGTGTGAATGAAAGAGCAAGCTCAAATCAAGGCTTTTTCATATAGAAAATCACAACTTTCTGGAATTTTTGTTATACAAGGGATCCTATGGCAATAATGCTATACAAAATGTTTACTGCATCGAAAAACGAAAAATCATTCATCTCAAACTTTCAAATGGGCATTTATGTTACTTCCCTTTAGTTAGTGATCTATTTTAATATTTACACGAAAAAAAATTGCTATTTTGAAATCTCTGAGTCAGCATTTAAGGTCATGATGTGGCGAATTTTGGACCGTTGCCATGGCCAATGCCCTCTTAAAAAACTGGGATTTTTTGAGATTAAAAAATACATCATTTGAAATAAACATAAAACAAAATCGGTGTCAAGAGGGATGGCAATTTGAGCTGCCAGTTTATTCAATATTGATCACTAAGGTCATTTATGCCAAATCAGCATCATTACCATGGCCAAACACCCTCTTAAATTGGAAAAATTGGATTTTGTGATGTTTACATAACGAGGAAACAAAAGTAATTATAGTGATTTAGACGGATTTCTTAACCAGTTTTTCAGTTAGCTAGTATCCTTAGCCATCACAATCTTCTGTGCCATCATTTTGATGATATATATGAGCAGCAGACCAGTTGCCATGGCAACACAGTATTGAGAAATTTAAAATTTGCAAAAAAAAATCCATATTTTTTGTACAAATCAGCATAGAAACAAAATCTAAGCTGCTATTTTGTTGCAATCAAGATTGGGTTATTTAGGGTAACGGTATGCCAACTAGGGCCGTTCACTACAGAAGGTATGAGGGCCACGCATTATGTACTAGAACACACACTTTGGGATCAAATGAATGATGCAATGGTTAACTGAATAATATATATGAAATCAGATAAATTAACAGCTTTTACGCACCAGATATGTGACAAATTACATATAACAGTTAGTGACAAGCACCAAAGCAACCCCAGCAGGAAAAATTTTCCTAAGACTGTACCGGAGCGGAAATCAAACCTACGATCTTCCGATCACTTATGCGGATGCCCTATCCACAAGGCTACCAGACCTCAAAGCTGGCACCTACAGCACAGAAAAATTCACGGACTGAATGGCATTGCCACGCTGAAAATGGATTTTTGAGGAATATATAAATATAGTATAGCTTAGAAAAGACAACACAAGAATTCAATTGGAGTGGTCTCCTCGGGGAACCGCCTTAAGTTCACCGCCCGCCCCATTCCAGCAGGCTGTCAGACCCCGTTCCCATCCTACTCCTCATGGAGGAAGGCTATAATTTCAGAGTTTTCCTCGTTAGTTGCCAAAGGATCAGTAATATACGACTGCCATTTCCGGTTTAGGATGGTTTCTATTCTACTTTATTCCTCACTGCAAAGAAGCCAGGGGAATGGAGACCTATCCTCAAGTGAAGCCTCTGAACATGTACAAGTGGCCTCCAGCATTTCCATATGGAAGCATTACCCGCAGTCGTTAAGGTTTTCAGAAAGGCTGTTGGAGGAGCGCTACACTGTAATTAAACAAATATGCTTACTTACATGTTCCAGTATGCAAGTCCTCTCAGCGATGGTTGCATTTGTGTGTGTGTGGGGGGGAGGGGGAGTTTGAGCCCTCCCTTTAGTTCTCTCAATTCTCAATGGCTCCCAGAACCTTCACCAATTTGGTCAAGGTAGTAGCTGAATTCTTGAGAAGGGGATGGACAATCGTCATCAACGATGGACAATCGTCACTGACCTGTGGGCCGTCTTTCTGCCGTAGTGGCGCCAACTACCTTTGGTCAGGGGGAAAGTGGTTCTGGTCTGCTGATAAAATATGTGGTGTCAGGAGTCCATTTTTGGCTGCTCAGGTGGTTCCGGGATTGGGTCATCCGGCTGCTCGCCTCCTGGGAGTGGGAAATTTGCTGGCCGACGCTCTCTCCTGGGAAGGTCCCCAATCCCAGACACAGCAGAATGTCATCTGAAGGTGGAGTGCCAGCGGTTTGCCGTACAATATTCCATAAGGTGGACCGTCCACACATAGATCTGTTCACCTCAGCCGTGAATCATCACCTTCTGACATTATTCTGGGGACCCAGATCCCTGGGCGAAGGAGGGACGTTATGGCGGCGGAATGGTCGGAACTGATAGCTAAATGCTTTTCCCCAGTCACCATGATCCCGAGTTCTCGAGAAAGTGACTCTCTCCAAGGATTATTTGGCCCTGCTGGTAGCCCCACTGTGGCCACTGCAGCTGTGGTTTCCCATGCTGCTAGTTCTGCTTAAGAGTTACCGAATCAGCTTCCCATAGTAAGGGGCTCTGGTAAGAGGTCCTTCGGCCGACCCATTTGTACCAGAGTACACCAGACGTCAGTTGGAGTTCTGCTACAACCTTCCAACAAGCCTAGTAGCAGCTAGAACCAGGAGCATTAAGCGAGTACAAGATGGAGCATTAGGGAGTGCGTTGGCATTGGCTATCTTCTACAACCCCACTCGGTCACTGGTTGAGCCAGTGGTATTATGTGTAAAAATAAGGTCATGGTAATAAGCTATTACTATGCTGTATTCCCTTCTCAGGAGTGAGAGGGCGATACACTAGGGTATGATACCACCCTTCTATGACCTTACGGCCTTCCGCAATTTGTCCTCCACCATCAAGAAGGTCGTTGGAAGGGTTTGTCTGTGGTTTCGGGAGCGAAACATTTTCTGGGTTAAGGTCGAATCACTGCACCTCGTTATTCGGTCAATGCGGTCCTGACAACTTCGGGAGTTGTCTTAATTTAACAGTGGTAATGGGGTTTCTGGTGCCCAGATGAGACATCTGTGCAGAATTTGCATATCCAGCATTGCCAAAGCCCTACAATAGTCACGGCTGGGTTCTAGGAGGTGATAAATTGGATTACCAATGGACAGAACGTGAAATGCTTCCAGATGAACCGGTCGGTTTGGTATTGGAGCTGGATCATCTTCTTATTGCGTATGAGGCAGCAGGTAAATAGTTGGTGGAGTCAGCTCACTGTTAATTGGTTGGGGTCTATATCCACTAGTGAACGAAAGGTAGGGCAATCATTGAGAATGTCAACCTCAGTCTGTGATAGAGAGCCACATTGCAGGCTGGAGATGGTCGCAGCCCCCATCGGTACATGTTGCTGTTGAAGCGACCGACTCCTGTGCGAATCCTTTTCAAGGTGACCTGTTCCTTACGTGGAAGATTGCCTCCAGTTTGTTTAGGTTTTCGTTTTTCAGGTCTTCTTCGAGAAAAACTTGAAGTCCAATTTAAACCATTATTATGTTTTGAGAATCTTCCGTCCTATATTACTATACACATGCTGGGAAACCAATAAAAACAACACTTCTCAATAATCTACGCTCTCTCGAAACTTTGGTGTCCAAATACTTCCACCACTTTGGATCAATTCTCCTTACTTTCATTGAATTTTAAACAGAACGCATTCCTAATGCAGTTTATGTCTGTGCACCCTGGTAACGAGACAGTATTAAGCCGCATGCGTACACGAACCGCTAGGTAAACCCATTTGGTATTCATTACGGTGGCCCCCCATGTTCGTCGAATACCACGGCATAATGCCGCGTGACGGCCAAGGATTCAGGCTAATTAAGTACCCCGGAAGTAGGTAGCGCCAATTGGTAGCGTTTGCACATGAATTCCGGTCATATGTCATGTCATGTCAATTTTGCATTGATCATGTCAAGGACGCGTTTGTTTTTATTTACCTTGCGAGATGGCTAATTCTTCTGCTGGTGGATTGATTAAAGGTGTGGATAGTGCCCACACCGGGAGAGTACAGCCGCGGCCGCGCTGTTGGAGTAAAGATTTTCAGGTCAGGTAAAGCAAAAGGTAATCGCTTGATCCAGTGTCAGTACAGCAGCAAATGTGGCCATGTTGTTGTACTTCAAGCCTTTGCTTGGTAGGCAAAGAGCAACTCGCGGAAATCTTGAAGTTGAAAATTTTTTTTGTTGACGTCCGCCACGACGACGGAGATAATTAAAAAACTGGATCTCTATAAAACATCAGATCGGCGATAAATCGTCATCTGAAGAGGTGACGGTGTAGACAGGGGATTGTTATTTTCGACAGAGACAATATTGGCCCAAGTCATGAACTGGCCAAGCTAAATGAACTGTGTATAGTAATATAGGATACAAGATTCTCAAAACATAATAATGATAAAATTAGATTCTTGTTTTCGCCCAATACCCAAATTTATTGGTCTCGCTATGAGTTGAAAAAATATTGGGCTCGACTGCGTCTCGCCCAATATTTTTTTCAACTCATAGCTTGACCAATAAATTTGGGTATTGGACTTAAAGAATCCAATTTTATACCAGACTTGGGGTTGAGGTGCAATAGGGGTTCCTTCATATGTGGATGATGTCAAAGGTCATGGACCAAAGTCATCTGAGGTCATGTTCCAGATTGCCATCTTGCCATGGGGATGACGCATATTTACTAGCTGTATTGTATTTAATCATGGTCTTGGGATGGCAACCATCCTGCTTAAGCAAGGCCATAACCTCAAGTACTTTTGATCAATTGGGCAGCTAGAAATTCATATATAGACACCAAAATTAAGCTTTTGTGTCGTTTAATGTAAAAAAGTATTCCTTTTTTTCACGATGCTAATTTTCAAGACTATGTTACCATGGTAACAACTAAGCATAAATTGACTTTTACATGACCTTCCCAATCTTGATTGAAATCAAATGGGAAGCTTAAAATACATTCAAAATTACACTTGAAATAGCTTTTCATGTTGTCTGGTTGCAAAGATACAACATTTTCTGAAATTTAAAGCTCTTATAGTGGCATTTCTATAGCAACACTCACACCCACCACCAGCTTACAGGCAAACAAGCAGCTTCTGATAGCTGAGGACCCAAACTAACAGAAAAACCTGATGGATGTAAATCCTTAAAGGGGAAGGTCTAGGTCTCATAAATACCTCATCATAGCCTCAGATTGTTTGAAGTTTTCGAATTCCTAATTGTTTGTATCATGAAGTTGTCATGGCAACCATCCTAATTAGCCATGGACATGACCTTGAGTACTTAAGATCTTGATTGCAATCAACTAGGCAGCTAGAAAAAATATACTGTGCACTTAAATTGTGTTATTGTGTTGTTTAATTAAAAAACATTAAATTTTCCCATCAAAAAGCTCATTTTTCGAGACGGTTACCATGGTAACGACCATAAATTGACATTTCTATTACCTTAAATAACCACAATCTTCCTTGCAATCAAATGGGAAGCTTCAAATACATAAAAATTGATACATAGAGCATGTTTTATGTTGTGTGGTTAGAAAGATATGACATTTTCTAAATTCACATTTTCATTACTGCGTTGCCATGGCAATGGCTCTGGCACCGATACCCACCACCAATTTAAAGGCAAACAAGCAGCTTCTGATAGCTGAGGATCCAAGCTAACAAAAAATCTTGATGAATGACAATCTCTAAGGGGAGGGAGGGTTTCGCTTTTAAAAATATTAAATTTCCCTCAAAAAACTCATTTTTGAGACATTGTTACCATGGTAACAAACATAAATCGACATTCTATGACCTCAAATAACCTTTATCATGCTTGCAATCAAATGGTAAGCTTGAAATACATAAAAATTGACACATTGAGCATGTTTTATGTTGTTTAGTTACAATGATATGACATTTTTTATATTCTCATTTTTCGTTACTGCGTTGCCATGGCAACGGCTCTGGCGCGCACACTCACCACCAATTTAATGGCAAACAAGCGACTTCTGATAGCTGAGGTCCCAAGCTAACAGAAAAAATTGATGAATGAAAATCTCTAAGGGGGGAGGGTTTCGGTAATGGGCCCATAGCCTACTGGCAGTGCACCACATCGATTATTGTGAGAATTTCAATCTTTCTTGCACACAAAATTCCCAAATAAATTCTAATTAGCAGCCATCCTATAGTTTTACAAATTGAGCAACAAAAAGCTGCTTTTCCCCCGCTTTATAATAGAGGTGGGCTATAGAAGGTCAGTGTTTCAGATCACTTCGAACACAGGCTCATTTGACGACTTTAATCACCCTGATCCTACTTTCGAAGAAAAAAATGAAAAAAGTGCGAAAACCAGGGTGCCCCATCGAAAAATCCAAAATGGCCGCCAAATTGTCAAAAATTTGTTTTTTGAATAACTCAATTATTTTTTGTTCAATTTGCTTAATTTTGGTGGCAATACGCATGTTTTGGGGTATTAGGAATCATGCCATGCAACTTTCATCTCACCATAGCCTTTCGTTTTCTTGAAAATGCCGTTTTGCTTAAATTTGAGCTCTGAGGGCGCTTTCCCATAAAATGCGCATCCGTTTGAAAATGGCGATTTTAACATTCGAAAAAGTTGAAGAGTTTTATTATGAACACTTGCTTAAAATTTGACTAGCGTAGTGTTTGCGGTTTTAAAACTGGGGGCTTTTTAATGTTATAAAAATGCCCTCCATTGAAACCCACATGTAAGAAAGTTCGTTGACCCCTGTATATTCCAATGAGAGTGTTTTTGTCAAATTTTAAATTGATGCCGCAGGAAAAGGATAAGTGCTACACGTCTCTAATCTTCAGAAAATGATGAATCAACAATTCTGATGATGGCCCACCGGTTAAAATTTAAAACTTTTGATATGATATGTACTTTTTGGGAAAGCGCCCTCGCAGTCCAATTTTAAGCTAAAACTGCTATATCGAGAAAACAAAAAGTTGTGGTGAGATATAAGTTGCATAGAATGATTCCTTGCACACCAAAACGTGGTATTGCCACAAAAATGAAGGTGATTAAACAAAAACTTAACAAGTTATGGTCAAAAATATGATTTTTGGCCAATTTGGCGGCCATTTTGGATTTTTCGTTGGGGCACCCCGTTTTTCGCACTTCTTAATTTTGTTTCTTAGAAAATGGGATTAGTACCATTAAAGCATCATTCTAGCCTGTGTGCGAAGTGATCTGAAACTAGTGACCCTCTAGAGCCCCACCATCTATTTATAACTTGTTCTTATTTAAAAACATGCGGTATCTGTGTAAATCCCATTCATAGTGGTGTTACAATTTGGGTGGGAGGGGTCAGTTACATACTTTAAACAAACAATTTAAAAAATACTAGTGTAATAAAATAAGGTACTTCAGTAAGTATTAATATTTAACAACAACTCAACCACATACAAAAATAAGTACTTAATTGAATTTGTATGGTCTAAAATCAACTTATTATACCTCTTAGCAGACTATGAAAATCTGCAAATTCAAGGCTTGATAGTAACAACAACAATTAAGCATTGAATATGACAAAATAAAATTAACTTCCTGCAAAATAGGCATTCATGATTCTTAAACCCAAATATCCTAAAACTGAAAACTCCATGCAGTTATAAGCACTTACCATGCAAATTGCACACCTGTAGCCTAAGCTATCACTAAGTTTCAAGCTAGACATTGCAAACACAGTGTAACGTTAGCTTCAACATCATGCAATCTCATGCCAACAACAACGTAACTTCATGCAAATATACCTTTGCAATCATGCAATAACACAAACATTCGAACTCCATGCCGTTATTACATGCACATGCACACTGAGCCTTAAGCTCTCACTACGGTTCTAAGCTGAATGCAATACTACATGGTGTAATGTTAGTTAAACATGTAACTACATGCAAATAATAACATGGCAATCATGCAGTTTTAAATACACATATCTGAACCCATGCAGTTATAACAATATCATGCTGCACACTTGTAGCCTAGCTTCACCAAGTTTCAAGCGAGACATGCAATAACTACACAGTGTTAACTGTTAGTTCAACTTCAGCAATAAACAATGACCTCATGCAAATAATACATGCACTCATTGCAATAACAAAAACATTCAAAAAAAAACTCCATGCAGATTATCAATACCATGCAAATGCCACACCTGTAGCCTAAGCTCTTACTAAGTTTTCAAGCTGACATGCAAGACTACATGGCAATTAACTGTTAGATTGCAATATCATGAAATAAACAAACTCATGCAAAAATAATAACATGCACTCATGCACTAAACAATATTCAAACTCCATGCACGTTAGTAGCAATACCATGCAATGTAAACCATGTAGCCTAAGCTCTCACTAAGTTTCAAGCTAGACATGCAGGTATACACAGTGTTAAATGTTAAGAGTTAAGATGTTAAAATTGGTCACAATTTCCATTATTCTTCAATTCCTCAAACAAATATGTACAAAAAAACTAACAAAAATATTTAAACTCCATGCAGTTATTAATACCATGCAAATGAAAACCTGTAGCCTAAGCTCTACACAGTTTAAGACTAGACATGCAAACTACACAGTTGTTGAACGTTTAGATTAACATGCAATATAGGACAATATCAATAACTTCATGCACATATACCATGCACTCAGCAATAACAAAACAAACATTCAAACTCATTGCAGTTATTAACCAATACCATGCAAATGAAACACCTGTAGCCTAAGCTCTCACTAAGTTTTCAAGAAGACATGCAATCCTACACGGTGTTAACTGTTAGATTAAACTCATGCAATATCATAACAAAACCATAACTTCTGCACATAATACCATGCACTCATGCAATCAACAAATATTCAAAATCCCTAGAAGTGATTAGCAATACCATGCAAATGCAAACATGTAGCCTAAGCTCTACGAAGTTTCAATGCTTACGACATGCCATACTACATGGTGTTAACTGTTAGATTTAATATCATGCAATAACAAGAACTTCATGCAAATAATAACATGCACACATGCAATATAACAAATCATTCAAAATCCATGCAGTTATTAGCAATACCCTGCAAATCACATCCTTAGCGCTAACTCTCAAAAAGTTTCAAGATAGACATGCAATACTAACAGTGTGAACTGTTAGATAAAACATCATGCAATATCATTGCAAAACAATAATTCATGCACATAATACCATGCACTAATGCATTGCAATAAAAAAATATTCAAAATCCAATGCCAGTTTAAGCAAATACCATTGCAAATGCACACCTGTAGCCTAAGCTCTGAACAAGTTTCTCAAGCTAGGACATGCAATACTACACTGGTATGTTTTACTGTTGATTAAACATCATGCAATATAATTGCCATAACAATAACATTCATGCACATAATCCATGACATCCACAAATAACAAATATTCAAACTCCATGCAGTTATTAAGACCATGCAAATGCACACCTGTAGCCAAGCTCTCAATAAGTTTCAAGCTAGACATGCAGGACTCACAGCGGTAAGTGTTAGCTTCAACAACATGCAATAACAATTTAATTCATGCACATAACACCATGACAATATAATTTATATTCTAACTCAATGCAGTTATTAACAACACCATGAAAATGCCACAACTGAGCCCAAGATGAATGAAGTTTTAAAGAAGCTTTATAGACATGCAATACTACATGGTGGTGTTTGTTAAATGTTAGATTCAATATCAGCAATAACAAGAACTTCATGCACATAATACCATGGCATATGCAATAACAAATATTCAAACTCAAATTGCAGTGATAAGCAAACCATGCAAATGCACACCTGTGGCCTAAGCTCTCTATAAGTTTCAAGCTAGACATGCAAAACTACATGGTGTTAAATGTTAGATTAAACATCATCCAATATCATGCAATACACAATAACTTCATGCACATATTACCAGGCACTCATGCAATAACAAAAATATTCCAAAAACTTTCCATGCATTTATTAGCATACCATGCAAATGCAAACATGTAGCCTAAGATCTCACAAGTTTCAAGATAGACATGCAATACTACACAGTGTTAAATGTTAGATTTTAAAAATGCCAATACATTGCAATATCAATCACGTCATTGCACATAATACCATGCACTAATGCATAACAAATATTTAAACTACATGCAGTTATTAATACCATGCAAATGCACACCTGTAGCCTAAGCCTAACTTAAGTTTCAAGCGCGACATGCAGGACTACCACAGCGTTAACTGTGAGCTTCAACAACATGCAATAACAATTTAACCTCATGCAAAAATAACACCATGCACTCATTTATTTATATTCTCAACTCCCTGCAGTTATAAAACACCATGCAAAGGCACACCGGTAGCCCAGTTCACTAAGTTTCAGCTCGACATGCAGTGACTACACGGGTTCGGTAACGTTAGCTTCAACCTCATGCAATATCATCTAAAATAACAATTTTAAATTCTGCACTCATACAATACACACTATTCTAGGACTCCATGTAGTTGATTAACAATACCATTGCAAGATGCACACCTGAGCCCAAGCTCGTCACTAAGTGTAAAGATCGACATGCAGGACTACACAGCGTTAAACTGTTCGCTTCAACAACATGAATACCAATTAAGATCATGAAAATAATACCATGCAACACTCATCAATAAACTATTCTAAAAATATTATTAAAAAAAATAAAAAATTTTTGTTAACAATGCAAATGCCACAACTCTAGCCTAATCTCTCAATAAGTTTCAAGCTAGACATGCAATACTACACAGTGTTAACTGTTAGGCTTAACATTCACGCAGTAGTAACAATATAACTTCATGCCACTAATACCATGCACTCATATACATAAGTTCACAAATATTTGTAAATCTAATGATGTACAATACCATGAAATGTACACCCGTAACCTAAGCTCTCACTAAGTTTCAAGCTAAACATGGAATGCTATCATGGTGTTAAAGGTGCAACAAGAGATTCCATTCATCTAATTTTCTGTGATATGTAGTGATTTTATATATTGGAATAGACTCCCTTTTATTTGTTAACACATATAAAAGCATTCAAACATAAGAATAAAATAAGTGGCACATCACCCTTAATGATCTGTTCTTGCTTCTACGACACGAGCAACAACAACACAATGCAATTATGTTTGATCAAATTGCAACTGAAGATGTTGTTTAGTAGAAACATTTCTAATAAGCTTAAGCCTTTATAAACAAAGGCAACAAGAAGAGGCTCAGCTAGGTTATCCCCAGAGTCAATCCTGCTAGCTCTTTCTCATGAAGGTCTGAGATAATTTTATCGGCAGACTCAGTATATTTTTGATATTATATGTTCATGCATTACAAGCTTCTTAAAACACCTTTTCTCCACATCTATTTTTCTGTTTTCTTTCTTTCTGGCACCAGTATCCTTTGCACGTAGGTGATTTACAAGATCTTGGTTATTATTATTATTAGTTACAAGTAAAATCTGATTACTACATGGCATGATGATTTTACACACCAAAAACAAATACTGAAATAAAAAGAAGTACTTAAATTTGTCCTCAATATTAATATTTATGTAGGCATGTAGATATAGTTTCATCTATACCAATAAATAGTGAAACTAAATAAAATTTTGATCTCGCATTATTTGTGTAAAAATCTATAAAAACATATTTTCCGTCAACATTTTGTAACATCCGCACCATTACATTCTGTTCCCTAGGCGACACTTTGCCCTCATAATTTAATTTGTAGATTTAATTAAGTTCCTCTAACACCTTCCCCCACAAATCCAGGCAACACTTCCCCATCTTTTTATTTTTCCCTGTATGCATGCGTTACATTTTCCGTCAACCCTTGTAACATCCGCAACACTAGTAAACGTCCGCAACACAATAGCAGGGTTTTTCTTATTAGAAGTAAAATCAAGAAGCTATCTCTATTTGTTTTTATTTACCACATATAACATAATAAAGCAAACTTTCTTTAACTTAATTTTACTTACCTTTCTACTATTTAAATGTTAGTTTGCAAATATGTTGCGGACTTTACTTGAATGTCAATGTTGACAAAAAATAAGCTATTTGATGCTGTTTTCGTTATTAACTTCATCAGAATTGACAAATATTGTACTTATTATTTAATTGTAACTATTTTCATTAATTTAGACTAAAACAAACAATCTATAGTTAATTTAGTGAAAAATAATGCATTTTATTACAATTTTAATTGTAATTTTAACCATTCTTAATGAATATTTCATTACTTTGCATCTGAGAGAAGTATGTGAATTTATATAGACCATCCCAAAAAAAAAAAAAAAAACTTTTAAGATAAGCCCTATTTCAATAATTTAACTTCTTTTTTCATTTCTTTACACTGTAAAAAAAAAAAAAAAAAGTACCCTTTCACAGGTAGATATCACTGCTTTTGTTGCCTGACGTTTACATTTGAAATGTTGACAAGCGATCATATCTAGTAGGTATCAGCAAGTGGTTTTAATTTTGTTTTTTGCTATAGAATTTTAGAATGATATATAATTGGTTTTAATCTTATTTTACAAATTCAGAAGCTAAGAAAAAAGAAATAAGACAACAACAATACAAAAACAGTAATATACAAAAGCCAAAATGAACACTTAAGAATATGTTGCGGACGTTACACCTTGTCAACATTAATGGTCCACATGCTAAAGTTGCTATGTCAGTAAATATTAGGAAGTGGCAGAAGAATAACTTAAAATTGACCCAAGAACCTCTAATGTTAAATTCTGAGGGTTAAATCATGTGCAGTATACTTAAAGTTATACCAATTTAGTGAAAATAACAGCAAAATTCCTTTATTTTTTATAGATTTTAAGCACCACAATTAGCTGAAAGGTACCGAATGATATTATTGTAATTTTTTTCCAAAATAAATTTCCAAAATAAATTATAGAAATACCTTTACAGATTCGTACTGATTTAACAAGTTTTAATTACATAAACCCTCACTTCAACGTCATGGACTCTACAATATGGAGACTGACTATTCCAATTTAACATCAAATTGAGTGTCTGTATGGTTCAGTACACCAATTCTGGTATTTAACTGTGATTTGAGTCCTGTAAAAGTACCAATATTTCATTCATGTTCAGATTTGATATGCAAAAAGTTTTGGACACACAAGGGATATCTGCAAATGTTTTAACAATGTCTTGGAACAGCCACAATCAGTAGTGTAAGTCAACAAAATGTAACGTCCGCAACAACTGTATTTTATAACATTTGATGTAATTTGGGAGCTGGAAGGTAGGTTTTCATGGTGTTATTTACTAGAGTTTGCTGTATGGTAGCTAATTATTTCATTTTTCTCTTCTAAAATGAGAAATGCATTACGTACTAAATAATATGGAAATTTAATTTGGAACCTTTATTATCAAATATTTTATAATATAGGCATTGTAACATACCTTTTTTATGTAAAATATTGGTTTGCATAAAGTCATTGCAAACTAACATTGAAAGTTTTAATTTAACACCATAATTGTCTTGAAAGACAGTGTAAACTTAGGCATTGTTGACATCATGTAACGTCCGCAACACAGGCAATGATCAGTCAGAAATATTTCATTTCAAGGAGTTTTTCCAAAATGTTTGGTGCAAGTAATTACTTCAGTTGGTTGTATACACATATGAAGTAATACAATGATTAAGCATGTTTTAAATTTTTTTAGACAAACTTTTAGATGTCAAAACCAGTGAACATGAGGATTTTGGCATTCCTTTGGCTCTAAAATTTTTTTCTAGTGACCACAGGCAAACATGAAAATTGGCATAAATTGACCTTATTGCTTTGATGTGTCACCCTATATTATTTGGGTCATCAATATGCAAAGCAATAGCAACTTGAAAGTGGTCTTATTATGAAAGGTGTTTAATAGAACATGGAGGTCATGCTCTACAGTTCATATCTGTAACATATAATCAATGTAAGATTAAGCCTCAAAACATTTCTTTTCATAAAATATGGTTTGTCTAAGTGATAAAACTGTATATGAAAAGCCTCTACAATGTACTTCAATTTTCACCCCAATTGGTTGACACTTTTGGTATATGTTAAAAAAACCAGTGCCACATAAAAAATTGTGGGAAATTTGTAGGAAATGTGATTCGCTTCCTGAAAATACATTTTTCCAGCCCTGGGTACTACTGCAATACTTACATATTGATAAGTCCAAAATGAGGGTATTCTGGTTGGGTAACCACCTTAGTTTTTAAAAAAATGAGACTTTCAACAGATAGGTTGTCAAATTTGCACTTGCCTCTGCAAGCCACCAATTCTTTGAATGAGGATTTTCACGTTTAAATCACGCTCAAAACTCAAAAGGACTGGTCTTGGATAGGGTACCCATTTGAACACGTCTGGTCTCTGATAGCGTATTCATTCTGACTATTAGTATCTGGTCTCATAATAGGGTAACCTTCACAGAATCCTGGTAACTTGGGTAGTTACCCAAGCACATGTAAAAGTTACACTCCCAGTCGTCCAAACAATCTAGCGAGAGCAGCACTTAGGGATTAATGTACAAACTAAAGAATCAAGTAACTAATACATACTTATTGATCTTAAATATTGTTTTAAGTAGCCAATACAACGAACCCAATAATATTCTCACGCATTCTTACCGAAGTCCGAATTTGTTTAAGTCCGAAGTCGTACTATGCTACTTAAGCAATTGTTGACAACATCATTGCAACAAAGACGGAAGTATACTATCAATCTTGAACAGGCAATTGCTGTGTGATTTTGTTTTTGACAGGCCTTTTTAAATTTTTAAAACAATTGCGAGATTGCTCAAAAATGCCAGCATCCAAACTTTCCCCCCGAACCAATGCTTGAGTTATTTTGTGTTGTTTTTGGCTTTTACAAGAGTAATATTTGAACTTTCTCATTGCCTTTTAAACTTTCCAATTTTTTTTTTTTTTGTCTGTTTGTTTTCTTCTTTACTGAAAAATAATTTCCAGAATTATTGAATTTGTCAATTTATTTAGTGTATCAAAAAGCGTCATCTATTTGTCTAAATATTAAAACCACTTATTAATTTGTACGTACGTTTTACAAGCACCTAAACAAATCGGAAAGTGATAATCCATGGGATAATCTTTTCGGACTTATTTGGACTTCGGTAGGCTACCTATTCTCAGTTTACATTATTGACAAATCCTTTACTTTTCATTTGTGATATGTAGCCTAGGTAATAGAGCATGACTACTGCACTATACAAGATCAGATTCATGATTTTAGTGCAAATTTTAAAGCACAGGCTCTATAGGCATAATACTGATGCTTGCCTGCCATGACGTTAATGACACATCATCTATCTTGGTACAAAAGAGCGGTTTATGGTATCAATGAGGACTTCCCACTGCAACTCTATTTCACAATAGATTATGGCAAACCCCACAAGAAAGAGTACTATCTCTCAGCTACAGCATTATGGTATATTGTACATGTACCGTAGTTAATGATAGTAGAACTTTCACCAAATCAGCCAAAATTTTGCTACATCACACCCCTCCTGTGGCACAACTACAGCTCAAAGGCTTGTACAGGTAACATCGACTTACTATTATTACATAAAATACTATTAGCATTCTAATAATTAACTTAGGTTTATACAACATACAGGAATGCGAGGATGGGAAAATCCATGCAACATGCATCATGCACCATGCATTTAAACTATAACTCAACACACATGCAAACAGATCATGTAACATGCTACAATATGGTAATTACAATTCAAATTCACATGCAAACCAAACTATCCACATACAAACCAATGCAACATGCATTTAAATCTGTAACTCAACAAACATGCAATCATGCCTTTCAACTTACTGAAATAATTCAAATTTATGCAAATAAACCATAAACAAATCATGCAACTCAACCATGCAAACAAGTCATGCAACATGCAAAAATAACTGCCATTAATTCATATGCAATAGCATATATTCTGATCACTTTTCTTGTACATATTTCCTCATATCATTGACACATTGGTTTTACTGATGAACACTATACACTTAATTTTACGTCTAACTTACGGGTGTTATTGGGTAAAATTTACAATGCTGTTAATGCAGTAATCATGGTGTGTCTGGACAAGTTGAAACCATCCCTGATGCCGCAGCACTCCTGGGTGTCTGGACAAGTTGAAACCGTCCCTGTCGCCACAGCACTCCTGGGTGTCTGGACAAGTTGAAACCGTCCCTGTCGCCACAGCACTCTTGGGTATGTCTGGACAAGTTCAAACTGTTCCTGAAGCCGCAGCACTCCTGGGTGTCTGGACAAGTTGAAACCGTCCCTGTCGCCACAGCACTCCTGGGTGTCTGGACAAGTTGAAACCATCCCTGATGCCGCAGCACTCCTGGGTGTCTGGACAAGTTGAAACCGTCCCTGTCGCCACAGCGCTCTTGGGTGTGGCTGAAACAAGTCCAAGTCATCCCTGTTGCCGCAGTGCCCTTGGGTGTGGTTTAACAAGTCCAAACCGTTCCAATTGCAGCAGCACGCCTGGGTTGGTTTACAAAATCCAAATCATCCCTGTTGCCGCAGTGCCCTTGGGTGTGCTTAACAAGTCCAAACTGCCCCCGTTGCCGCAGCATGTCTGGGTGTGATTTAACAAGTCCAAACCGTCCCTGTTGCCACAGCGCTCTTGGGTGTGGCTGAAACAAGTCCAAGTCATCCCTGTTGCTGCAGTACTAGCTCTTGGGTGTCTTGACCAGGTTGAAACCGTCCCTGTCGCCACAGCACTCCTGGGTGTGTATGGACAAGTTTAAACCGTCCCTGTCGCCACAGCACTCCTGGGTGTGTATGGTACCAGTTTAAACCGTCCCTGTCGCCACAGCGCTCTTGGGTGTGGCTGAAACAAGTCCAAGTCATCCCTGTTGCTGCAGTGCTCTTGGGTGTGGCTTAACAAGTCCAAACTCCTCTCTGTTGCTGCAGTGCTCTTGGGTGTGGCTTAACAAGTTCAAATGTCCCTGTTTTCACAGGGCTACTTGGAAACAAGTCCAAACCTTACCTGATATGGCAACAGTACAGTGAGTGCAATTAGATAAAATCCAAACAATCCATAACTCAGTACTTATGGAGTAATTTTGGTGAGACACCTTTCCTTGTAATCATTTGTATGTTATATGGCATGGAATTGGAAGAGTAACACCCAATTCCTATTCAAATGAATGTATCCAGTAACATAACAACAATCTTGAGGCATAATGAGAAACCGGCTACATTCATTTCTGACACAAGTTTATAAAGAAATTGTATGCAATCCATTAACATTCAACTATATTGGCATTACAAAATCCAAACAGTCCAGTTCATGATAGGTATGACACCAATGTTTACAAACATAATGTTAGCACCTGATCTGACATGCTAGAGATAATACAGAGATGCAAACATTACATTCAGGAAATAGGGAGGATTCAAACCAAAAACTAGGAGGTTCTCAAAATTATACTCCCAATGGCACAAACTTGCAAGAAATAGGGAGGGTGCCGTATTTGGCGTCCGAAATGTGACAAATTGTTTGTGTGAAAATAAATAGGGAGCCTCCCTATGAAATATTGAGGGTTGGTATCTCTGGATAAATAGAGAGCAATTAAGACTTTCTGGACTGCACTATTCCCACATGGGACTTTGCAAAAAAAAAAAAAACCTGTTAAGTCATACTCAGGTGTGGTATGCATACCGCAGGGCCATTCATCATTTGCTTGGCTGTAGAATTTCACATCAAAGAGCAGAGTTCGGGTATGTTAGCTGCGTGGTGAATCGTTTTGCTCTGACAATGACACTTACTTTAAGAGTACTTGAAGCTCAGCACTCCAATATGCATGGTCTCTCAGAAATTATTTCCTGCTCAATGCAGGATTAAGACCTGTAGTATACAGTACAACCAGTTACTAGCAAAATGTGTTGTATTCTGTGCTTTGAATTTGATGTTATGAGGAAGACAGTTTTTGTGACCTAATGTTCACATCAGTTTCATCACAGCTCCATCTTGCATGCTGCATCAGATCACCTAAGAAATGGGGGAAAAAGAACAGGCCAGGCATTTCATCAAACAGTGTGTGTTATACTTTGCAGTGTATTTGTACTAAATTTTTGGAATAGTGGACCACAAGATCATACTGTTTTCTGTCCTGGGGTTTTAGGGGTCAGATAAGGGGAAATGAAGATAACATTTCATCACATTCCACACAATGTATCCAGGCTACGAATTGCCCAGGTGCATGCACGTGTACATGTTCATGAAAATGAAACTTTTGTGATTCCAAAAATTATGCATTTTGCTAGAATGTAATTGGATGTTGAAATAAAATTTGAGCCGACTGCCAATAGCCTAAACATACCAGAGTCCTAGTTTTGGTACTGCAACCCTTGGGTTGTAGCCCCGGTGCTGCATTGAGAATACTATTTTTTCGATATCGAATTTGGTAGTAATGTGTCCGGCGCGAGCTATAAGAGATTACTTTCAGAGAGACACCTGCGATTTCCAATGTTGCGAATGAGGCTGAGAAAGTAACATATTTGGAGATTTTTTCAGATACATACATTTGTGGCATACTGCTCGAAATATAAACAATAACAATCGCTAATTTGACCAATAATTATAAATAGGATTTCAATGTTACTCCCAGGGTTCCCACTTAGGTTTTTAATTTGAAGTCCACTAGACCCATTAATTTCCAAATGTTCAGAATTAACTGATCCCATGAAATATTTTTGGTAGAGGCAGCCCCTCCAAATGTTTGTAATACTACTAATCAGGACTTATCAGTTTCCAAATACATGGTGCCGTAGATTTCCTGATTTCTATTGTGCCTTTGGTGAAACTTTTGAGGTATCACATTTCATTTTTAATGTTAACCAGTGGTTTTCTGTCCGACAATACAAATAGTATATACTATAAAAGCCATTGCAATGTTGTGAATTTGGTTTTACCACAATAAGCACTATTTTGAATGCTGCATTTAGCAGAAATATGTCTATAAATTTTGCTTTTGGAGGTTTGGAAACATATTTTTTTGCCTTTCAGAGGCTAGAATTATGTGGTACAACTGGACCTCATTTTCCTAGAAGGGGTGTGTCTGTTTCATTTCAAACCCAGCAACACTCTTAGATCAGCTTTGGTTGCACCCAAGGACAAAATCCCCCCCAGGACAATGCTGTGGGACTGTGTATCAGGTTAATTGTAATGATTGCAATGCAGCCTATGTTGGGGAATCCGCTAGACCACTGAACACCAGAATCGCTGAACACCGCAGGCCTAGCACCACCACCTCGCCTGTTGGAGACCATCAAAAAGCAGGTCATAGCATTGATTGGGAAGGAGTGGCTATATTGGATAAGGAAACGGATTGGTTTCGGAGGGGCGTAAAGGAATCCACATTCATCAGGACACACAGGAGCAGCCTCAACAAAGATCAGGGGCGCCACAAGCTACCCAGGGCGTACAACTCTTTATTGATTCAGAGGAAGTCATGTGACACTAGTCACAGTTTGAAGACCTCTGATCAATAAATCAATAACTTCACTACAATACATCAGTACATCATTAGAGTGAACAAGGAGAAGTGTTACTCTCTGAAAGCTCTCAAGGTGAGCCAACTACAGCTTTGAGTCAGGTTTAATTTCACTACATGGACCTCATTTTGTTACACAATCTTATTTGTGTCCGTGAAAATTCTGTCTGTCATTTGACGCCAAAATCCTAAAGCGTGAACCCTGGTTACTCCTTTTTAGAACGATAACATATTAATGACTTAAGACAAGTTGATTTGAACAAGGCTTGCGGCCAGGTTGGTGGCGCTATACCTCAACATTGTCTATGGGCTCAGACGATGGCGGCCAAGACTCTTTCAATCTAGCAACTCAATCAAACGACCAAACATCACTTTGACTGATGTACTCTGCAGCTCCGCGACAGTAGAGGTCAAACGCAGAGGTTAGTGAGTGTGCTATAGACGTTAGTTAGATGCTGGAGGGTTGGTTTCTTAGATTCTTGTTCTTTTCTTCTTTAAATCTTCAGTTGTAGTGATATTGACGAGGGGTTCAGGAAGACAGTTCCACTCGGTTTTTTGTACATCAGACCGTGCACGAGTTCATTGGTGTGTTAACACCAAGTGGGTCTATGTCTTGTATATTACTAATATTCGATATCAAAAAGTAGTAGTATTTGGTAACCCTCAAATGTTGGTAGTTTTTTCTTATTACACCTCATGAATATTCATGAACAAACTCATGCTATTCATTGGCTTAATTCTATTATGCGTGCCTATTTCCCTAGGGAAATAGATTGGACTATTTCCCTACAACCTCGTTCGCAAGAGTCACAGTGAGGTGTAATAAAACAAATACCACATGGTTTATATCGGGAAATAGGGCACTCTATTTTCCCTTGGTACTGGCTACGGGCCCTATCACCCCTAGCCAGTACCTCTGGAAAAATAGTGTGCCATATTTCAATCTAACCATGTAGTATTTGTATACTGTAAAACGCCGTGCACGTAGTCTTATTGAATAGGGGCTCTGATAATATCTGCTTTATCTCGTCGTACTGTACGAATGCGACTAAATATGCACGCATACCTTTGATGCATACTTATGTGTTTTCTTAGCCGTTTCTTTAGCACAGTACCATGGTAATGTCTACGGTGAATGCTGCCAATTTTGCCGCAGGAGTTGTGGCTTCTGAACTGTACTGTGCTTGCCGGCCATTTTTTGTACTTATTGACAATGTATTCATGTAGACTATAACTCTGCCAATTCCTTTTGCTTCGTCAAAACTACACGCCCGCATTTCCGCCAGACAGATCCATGACAACACACAAGGGAATGAACGTATATTAAGCCATTTTAACACGTACTTTAATAGGAGGATTATTTTGGTGGTGAGTGCCCTTCTAACCAGTCTTGCAGTTGTGTCTTCTTGTAACCGAATAAGAAAATCATGTTCATCATTTTATCGCGGTTCATGCTTTCAATATAATCCACAAACATGCTTAAAAAAAAATAAATACTACTCCAAACAGATTAATCGCAAATAACACACGTTTGTGACAAAACTCTGTATAATGAATTACTCCCATAGAGAACCACTGAGTACACGGTAACAAAAAACTACTACTTTTTGAGCATTACCAAATTTTGACACACCTCCAGGGTCTACAACATAGGGTTGCAGGCATACATTAACAGAGATTTCTTTGCAATCCACACATATGGCACCAATCATTGTGTGACTGTCATTACAAATATGAAACCTGGAGCACAGAGTCACCAGAAGCCATAAGATAAGTACTGTCTTCTTATCGTGTCCAAACACAGTGGTTGGCAAACAACGTTTGGGCTGCTTCACTGAATTCCGCAAGGTACGCCTGTGCATTGTTTACTTCAACATTGGGCAGACCAAGAGATGTTCCAGGTCTGTGGTGCTGTTCCACAACCACGGTAGTGTCCTGATCTGCGTCCAGGTAGCTCCACTTCTGAAGCTTAGATCGGCCAACAGTGATCAGATATAGATAGTGTAAGCAGAAGCTGTCATAAATCAGTAGAAACAATGGAGCATCCCAGATATTTACTTTCACAGACAAAAGATTGAGCAATTATGGCAAGTGATAGAATTTCAACATTTTAAAATTTACAAATAGAAATTTTAATTTTATCCCACTTTGTAAGTTTCATGGCAGCAGGTCAAAAAAGCTCAAATATGCACCCATCGATGAAAGGTAACCTGCGTCTACCTGAGCCATTTGTAACACCGTACCATATCCAAAAGGGGGTTACCACCCTTGAATGTTTGTTATTAAAGTGCATTTTGTGATTCCAGCACCTTCTGTTTTATTCATTGTTTACTAGATATCCTTGAAAAATCTTATTCACAACTTTTTAGCTGATCCCGACTTTGCGGTTTTGTGTTATGAGCAAATGCTCATTTCCCACGGTCCCATAGGCCACTGTACTATAATAAAATACAAAATTGCGAATTTCTTAAAGACGTGACCCAATTTGCACGTAAGATTTGGCACACATGGATTATGTTAGCGTAAGATGAGCCACCCCCTTTAGAAAGAAGACAAAGAACTGATTTCACTTTACACTAGTTGTTCATAGCATTAACACAGGTTTCTCAAGTGTAAGATGGAATCACTTGCACATACAATTAGAAAGTTGCACTAAAATTGGAGTGGGCTATAAATGGATCATTTTTGCTTTTCATTAGGGCTGGGTTTCTTTGTATTCTTTTATACCTATCTAGACATGAAATGACAAAATTTTTTACCTCTGGTCCAAGAAAAAAGTGTGCAGCGCCCTCTTGTGTCATGTCCTGTAATTTTGTGGTGGGAGTGGATTTGAGTAGAAAATCCCTGTAATTACTCTTTTCACAGGTATTTTGTAATGCTTTTGATGTCTAATTATATGTAGATCAGCTCAAGATAGCTAATTTTGAAAGTTGCATGAAAATTGGACATTGCGCTTTCTTAAAAAATGACGTTTTAGGTCAAAATTTAGTGCGAGGGCGCTTTTCACAATTTTTCGCCAACACTTTTTCTTTTGCCTTTTTTGAGTTTGCAGCTACAAAGATGATCACAAACTTGACCTGCTCAAGAAATTTGATCATTCTATCACATTTAGTTTGCCTGTAGCACTCATTTGAATGTTCTCACATGCTCCTATTCAAATATACAGGGGTCAATGCACTTTCTTTATGTACATTTGAATGGGGGCATTCAAATGAAAGTTGAAATGAGCACTGCAGACCAACTACATGTAATAAAGTACTAAAATTTCTTGAGCTGGTCAAGTTTGGGGTTACCTTCACGGCTGTAAACTTCAAAACAGCAAATGAGAAAGCATAAGCGAAAAATTGTGAAAAGCGCCCTCACGCTAAATTTTGACCTAAAACATCAATTTTTAAAACACAATGTCCAATTTCCATGCAACTTTCAAAATCAGCTATCTTGAGCTCATTTACATTAAAGTAGACATCAAAAGCATTACAAAATACCTGTGAAGAGTAATTAGAGAGATTTTCTGCTCAAATCCACTCCAACCACAAAATTACAGGACATGACACAAGAGGGCACTGCACACTTTTTTCTTGGACCAGAGGTAAAACATTTTATCATTTCCTGTTCAGATAGGTTTAGTAGAATACAAAGAAACCCAGCCCTAATGAAAATCACCAAAAAAAGTAATTTTGCTCTCCGTATAGCCCTCTCCTACTAAAAAGTTAATTTTTGGCACTTTTTTCTAACTTTCTGTAAAAAATGATTTTTTTTCGAATTCCCCCTACAAGGATGAAAGCTATGTCACTCTTTTGTGTATTGAGGGTGTGTATGTGAACTTAACTTTAGAAAATTGATTGTAACTGTAACAAGTTTTAGTTTGAAGGAGTCTTGCTTTTTGACTAAAATGGTCCCTATGGGGTAAGTTGAGCAACTGGGCATGGGTAAGTTGAGCATAGGAAAATGTGCACAATTTTCTCCCAAAAAATATTTCCAAGTAGAATCACATCAAACATAATTTATTTTCAACTTAGACTAAACTTTCACTATATCAAACATTTTTGGCAAAATACCTTGAAACAAGAAAATTAGAAAATGCCCAAATTGGATTTCAATTTATGCTATGTCACATATATTGTGCATTTCTATGGATGGCTCAACTTTCCCTGACTGGCTCAACTTACCCCACCTCTGGGGTAAGTTGAGCCAGTTTGCAAAATATTTTTGGCACCTCACTGAAGGA
The DNA here is from genome assembly GCA_023653785.1 of Ophioderma brevispina. Classification (NCBI taxonomy): domain Eukaryota; kingdom Metazoa; phylum Echinodermata; class Ophiuroidea; order Amphilepidida; family Ophiodermatidae; genus Ophioderma; species Ophioderma brevispina. The sequence goes on along the minus strand of JAMKCH010055646.1, from coordinate 12,280 downwards.
TAATGCGAAATATTATTAAAAAAATTGTGATACCTTAATCAAGTAAACATACACGGCCCGTTTCACAGTAATTGCCAACTTTTTGAATTTTCACTTAAAACCTATTTTTTTACAGGAAGGTGATACAGGGTCACGTGTTTTTACTTAGATCTCTACTAGACCTACCTCCCATACCTAAACCAACTTATTTGTGCTTGTATTTCAGGAGACGGCTCACACAAAATGGTCAAAATTTGACTGATATGGCATCAACCAAAAATACATGCCCTTTTGTTTCAGCTCCCATATTAGCTATGTACATGTAGAACCTGTCAATTTTTAATTTTGAGTTCTTTTAGGCAACCAGTGATACTTTATTACCATGTGAAAATAAAGTGTGGCAGAGTGCTCAAAAAACTTATATGGCGCAATCAAAATTGAGTGTTGGACGTGACATTTTCCGTTCACATTGAATACCATTTTATTCAATTACACTGACACTCCTGTGGTGGATATCTGTGGCATTTTATTGTATCATTTACAAAGACAATCCCTCATGATAATGCCCACACAAAATTATATGACTGGTCCTGAATTAATTCAGATATTGTTATTCGAAATCTTGTCCTCAATTTTCCGTTCACAATTTCGTCACGTCCACACTTTTTGCAGAAGCTCTGTTTGTCTTTATGAAGTAGTGTTCTCTTTGTGTTCTTACTCTCCGATAGTGATTTCACTAGTAAATTGTAACATAAAGTTTTGCAACCACTGTAAAATTGAAACTTGCTCCATCACATGAAATTTCCGTTCACACCAGTCACACCCAACACATTTGGTCACGCCAACCACTCGAGTTTACATAATCTCCAAAACGAGGTCCCTGCAACTTAAATTATATATTTCTATTTGTTCCATGGGTTTGTGAACTACCAACTTACTTTGAGGTGTGATCAGTTTAGTAAATTTTCAAAAAATTGCCCCCGTTCACATTTTTCAATTTGTCACTCCAACGCAAGACTTCAATCAAGCAACCATGCAAATCGAACAGCGTTGGGAATATTGGAAGGGCATGAGGACGAAATAAAGCATTCACTAGGGGAAGTTATTAATGTTTTCATCGTTGTATAGAACTTAAAAGCAGTTTGTTTTTAATAAATGTCAACAAAGATAAGATTTTAAGGTCAAAATTCCGTTCACATGCCACGTCCCATCACTTTGGACATAAAGCTAACTATCTGCTACCCAATGGGTGAGATTTGCTGGCATCGGGTACAAATGTTCTCCAGCCTACACCTAATCAATTCATGAAAAAATTCACTCTGCTCTGTACATTTTTTTGATCTTATAAATAAAACTTGTTTATGTCAAGACCTGGTTTTGGCTAAAAAATGAAGCAAAAATTCATAAATTTTTTCAAATTCAACAAAAAACCGTCAATGTTCATATTTCCGCTGGGTATTGCCTGAAGATGCATACTATACATTTATGATGAAGACGAGTCTAATTTCCTTTGGCAATTAATGCTAAATTTCATATTAAAACTATTGGCATTTTTTTTACAAAAATAGCTCATTTTGTGATTTTGTTTTTTTGTTTTTTTTTTTTTCAAACTCTCTGTTAAAAAAATATAAAGGAGAAAATATTAAGTTTTTAAAATTCAAAATTAAGGTGTGCTTTCTACTTTGATTCTTGTAGCATCCAATACAAGAATCTATTTCTCCCATATAACATTATAACACTTTTTTTTGAAAGACCCCCCCATTTTCCCAAACTTGAGATTTGCCCATTTAGCTTGGTAATTGGCTAGTAAACGGTAGAAACTGTGAATGGTAAAAGCTTGAATTTGTCCATACATGTATCAAAAGGAAGGACATTTGAAATTATCGCATTCCCATTAAATAATTCGTGAATGCTTAAAATATCATTCCTATACAATAGCACCAAGTATTGCTACGCGCATGCATTTGTATTCCTTGGTCAGTTAGAGGTTATTTTCCTGAGGGGGGCGCTATTTTCACATTTGGTGTTTCCATCACCCCCTTAAATTGATACAATTGGAGGATCCCGATTCTCCTATGAAATCGCTTCTTTAATACACACTTTTGAACTTCCACCACAGATTAACACAACTGTTCAAATTCCAAATTGTGAAAACTGGGGTGCCTCTTAAAAAGTTGTCATTTCAGTAAATTTTGATTCTCACCATCTCAGACAATTTGCATCCCTTCTCTTCAAAAATGTAGGTGGTTGCTATAACCACCCCATCTATATCACCCTCTACCGTACCTACCTACCTGTTGGGTGCTCTTTTCCAGGAATTGAAAAGCGTAAATTTAAATTGCCAAGATTCAATCATCTAGCACCAAGGTTTTTTTAGGGAACCAAAATATGGTTAGTAGGTTTTCACATTCACCAGGTAATTTCACAGTGAAAATTTCCATGGAATTTGGGGATTAACATGAAATTTATCATGGAATTTTAGGAAATTTTCAAAACAATCTTTGAAATTGATATCAAACTATAGGGTTTCTTTTGTTGAGATTATGATCTTACTCTGTACAACTGAAATGCTACAGAATAACATACTTTGTAGGCAAAACAAGCATGTTTTAAACAACTAAGAGAAATGAATAAAACCACCAACTCTGTTTATTTTTGGTATGAATTTCTATCACTCACTGGTCTTTGTATGTTGTATTCTTTAACCACCCACCTTGATTCACCTAAGATTATGAGAACTTATCTTTTGAAAATCACTTAACTTAAATGTTTTGACTGCTCCTGTAACAGAACAAGCAAGACAATTTTGCAATGGAAATTCAGCAAATAAGCTAGATGTTTAGGAAATCCAAATTTCCGATCCACAAACCACAATTTTTTGTAGCCATTTTTGAGTCGATTTTACTGCATCACACCCCAAATGCCTCTACACAGGATACAAGTAACTAAAATTAAAAATGTGGATTCCCTGAAAATCTTAAATTGGCCAATTGCCCTTGAAAATTCATTTCAGGCATGCTGTATCTTATTGTGTGCTAATTATACTTGAATTCCTGTCATTTGGCAACTGGTTTGTAACCCATAATCTTGGTCAAGTTATTTGTTGCAAATTGCAGCCGTTGCTCAGATTAAAAGAACAGTGGCAGTAAATTATTTTAAAAAGCAGACTACTTTAAATTTTCCTACGTTTAATACTAGGGGTGGGCAAGTGACGCATCTTTTTTCAAAACGAGTGGATTCCTAGGCCATTTTGGTTGCTAAAAATCATGGAACTTTTTTTCGCCAAGATGATTTTTTAGGTGGTAAATGAACTTTTAAGTTTGTACAGAGTCATGGGGATCTGTGGTTAAATATTCACTTGCCAAAATCTGACACAAACAAACCATTGACATTTATTACTGCACCTAACCATAGGTTCTTGCTTTCCCTAAATATAAAAACCTGTTTGTCCAAAGTAACAAGTTCACGATTGCCTAAATAAAGAAAAACGTTCTTCACCTTGCAGAGGGAGTAGAGTCCTCATAGCACTGCAATCATTTTCACCTAATGGTCGAATTATCATAGGTCCACTAAACAACTCTTTACTTACAAGAAGTTGCCTTCTACTGTCTTTTGTCTGTTAATAATAGTCACATCACAGTTGGAATGAAACAAAACACTGGCATGCCACTGGCATGTTATGTAAATGGTTGTACAGGCTTGACCTACAAAAAACCAATTCCAATCCTCATAGCCCATAGATACAAGTCTATTGCAAATATGTGTTGTTAGGTTATAGGTTAATAATAAGCATCACTGTTGCCATGTTGGTATGAAAAACCACGTCCAGTACAATTGGCAGGTATGACATGGTATAAAAGGCTTGACATTAAAACATCAACTGTCTTTCAACATCCAGTAACCCATAAGATCTGGGTCATTGGTTTGTTTTCTGTGTTTGCCTGCCTAATTGAAATGACATTTTGTTAATAAAAAAATGAGTTTTTTGCCATTGAGAATTCAGCTTGTTTAATTTTTCTTGAAAAAGTGTTTTTAGCTGTTTATTATAATGGCACCTTTGGGGAATTTCTAGCAAAATCAAATGACCAAGAAGTGTTTTTTTTTTTGGTTTCTGAAATAGGAAAATACCTATGATTTCATGTTACAAAAATTTAGAAGTCATTTAGCCGGACCTAATAAAAAGTCATCTTAGGGCCAAAAAGCTTTCCTGATTTGTTTTTAGCAAACCAAATGGCCTAAAATCCACTCGTTTTGAAAAAAGAAATTAGAAAAAAAAAAAATACCATTTATGCCCAACCCTATTAATTACTTTTTTATATCCTGGGTTATTTTAGAATGTTAATAATCTTTTGTAAGAATACAGTATCATATAAAATTGCAAATTAAAGTACACTAGGAGTGGGCTATACAGGAGGGCAAAAATTAATTTTGTTTTGTTATTTTCATTAGGGCGGTTTTATTGTTATTTATTAAACTATCTCCAACATGAAATGACCAAATTTGTAAACCCCATCTTAAAAATAGCCCATATTCTTGTGTACAGGTGATCAAGAAATTAAAATTAACCCTGTTAGAGCAAAAACGTTGGTGCTCAAGTGTCTTAATGCGATGTAAGTTGGAACTAATAAAATTTAACAGTAGCCAGAAAGTATTATAGTGTAGGTCTCTGCTAAATACAACCATTCCTTTGATAAAATCATATAGGGTCATAAAAATTGGAGGGCAATACTTCTGATTTCTCACATTTAAAATAGGGTCATGTACGTAGAACGGGACACAATTTTTCGAGAGATACAATGTGTTATAAAGCATTTATTTGTCCTACATGCATTAAGCCACATATTTCACACTTCTAAAATATGTGCCTGACTGGATACGCATGCTGAAGATGAATTTAATTTAAAATGAACAAAAAACGTCATGAAATGCATCCACCCTATACAATTAGAACCACCCTGTATATTATCTACCATATAGGAATATTTATTTTGTTTAAAACATGACCAGTGCAAAATAAAATGGTCTCAAAACGTTGTATAACACAAGGGGTTAAGACACATGTTTTACTGATGTGGACACCCAAAACTAGATTTAGAAATATGTCAAAAAGGTATTTTTTTCATCCTGTATAATTTTACTCACCCTGTATAAATGCAGGCGTTCTTTGCAGGAATTTGCATCTTAGGTATTTAAAACAATACAAAAATGAAAGAAACGAGTTCCTTACTGTGAATACTTTTTCAGGCCGTACAAAGGTCAGAAATTTAGTGTATTTTCAGTTTTTCATGTACAAGTCTGGATGGGCTGCTCCTCCACTGAATGCTCCTCTAACCGGCTTCACCCTGACATACTTGGAACATTTTTTGTAAATGTAACTTCGCATTATGACTCCAATGAAATGGGGACTTGTGCATTAAAGAAAGACAATATTAACTACCAAAATTATTTTTGTCATTTACATCAGGTACTTCCGAAATATTTTACTTTGAACATAAACTTGTGCGACAAGTGTAATATCTCCCACCACATTGACAGACCAATTTATGGAAAAATGTGACAGCTAAATAAATTGACCTATTAAAATGAAACAAAAACCAGCAAAACCTTTCTGGTTCTAATGGATACATTAAAAAATACAGCAAGTAAACTTGCGTATCTCCATGGCAAGATGGCAGTCTGAAACATGACCTAAGATGACCTTTGTTCCTGACATTGAACATTCATCCAACACATGAAGGAACCCCTATTGCACCTTACACCCAGTTCTGGTATAAAATTGGTATTTAAGTCCAAATACCCAAATTGGGGTATGGGCGAAAAACAAGGAATCTAATTGGATCATTATTATGTTTTGAGAATCTTGTGTCCTATATTACTATACACCGTTCATTTAGCTTGGCCAGTTCATGAATTCGGGCCAATATTGTCTCTGTGAACGGAAAAACAATACCATGTGTACACCGTCACCTTTTCAGATGACGATTTATCGCAGATCTGATGTTTTATGGAGATCCAGTGGTAATTTTATCTCCATCGTCGGGGGACGTCCCAACAAAAAAATTGTTTCACTTAAGAATTCCGCAAGTTGCCTTCATCGCTATTTGCCCTACCAATGGACTCGACGTACAACGAGTTCATGGGCCCCACTTGCTACTGTACTGGACACTGAGATCCAAGCGATTACCTTATGGCTTTATGCTGTAACCTGACCTGAAAATCTTTACTACAACAGCGCGGCTGTAGCACTCTCCCGGTGTGGGCACTATCCACACCTTAAATCAATCAATTATTGGTGAAAATATACTTCCACCATGGCAGAAGAATTAGCCATCTCGCCAGGTAAATAAAAACCCAAACACGTCCTTGCCATGATAGATGCAAAATTAACAGACTGACCGGGAATTCATGTGCACACGCTACCACTTGATGCTAACATTACTTCGGGGCTACATAATTAGCCTGAATCCTTGGCCGATCCAAACGGAATTATGCCGTATAATTCGACGAACATGGCGGGACACCGTAATGAAAACCAAATGGGTTTACCTATTGGGTTCGTGTACGCATGCGGCTTAATACAGTCTCGTTACCAGGGTGCACAAACATAATCTGCATTAGGAATGCGTTCTGTTTAAAATTCATGAAAGTTAAGGGGGATTGATACAAAAGTGGTGGGAAGATTGGACACCAAAGTTTTGGAGAACAGGTAGCTTATTGAGAAGTGTTGTTTTTATGGTTTCACAGAAATGTGTATACTAATATAGGACGGAAGATTCCTCAAAAACTAATAATGGTTAAATCGGACTTAAACTTTGCGAAGGAGACGCGAAAAAACGAAAAACCTAACCAATAAAACCCTAAACCAAAACTGAGAACAACACATATTACACATACGGACATTCGACACCCTCGCAATATCCCATCTGCTTTTCATTGCCAGGGGGATAAAAATGTTGTAAAATATTTTAAAAAATGTACAACCTCCAACCTTGTTCACAAACCCCAAAACCATTGCTGCATGACCCAGTTTGAGGTTAAAGGGTCCAACTACAACACTAAGACCGTGTATCCCAAATCACACGAAAATACAGTTTAGTGCCAACCAAATTAGGGTTTAGTTGTAGTTGGGGTTGTTAAGAGACACAGGAACATTTGGAAATAGTGCGCCCTCAAGATTTTCAAAATCGATATTTTTGCATGGTGTAAAGCTCTTATATACAAAAGCCCTCAACCGAAATGATTAAGACCAATCAGCTTCCTTATGGGTATACGGAACGATTTTGTACATTGCGTCGCCGAGACGCAATTCAGCAAGACGACGAAAACGGCGTTAACACAAGAACATGCCTGTTTCCCACGATATGCACACTGTTGGACCGGTCTATAACCTTGTTGGTTTTAATATCAGTGAGTACGATAAAAATTTCATGTTAATATACACATTTTGTTGATAACGTTATGGAAAAAAACTTAAAGGTTGGCCTACAAAGTACTTGGATAGCTGTATACATACCAATATCCCTATCTGTTTGGGCACTGTTATTTTATGTGTAAAATATATCTCTTTTCTTCCAAGGCCTAGACTATCATTTGAGGAGCAATTGAAGAAATTTCAATTTGTGAAAATGTGCCAGTGCCGCTTTAATGGTCCAACTATAAAACAACTAAGAGCCTGATCAAATCCCACTAACATCATTTTGCCGCCAAAAAAGTTAGGGTCTTGCAGTTTGCTACTTGGGTAAGGGTCCAACTTATTTTCTTTTTTTTTTTAATTATTCCTGAAGCAAAACGTTTTTAAATGTTTAAAACATAATAAATGCCCCCCCCCAAAATTGAAAATTCCCGAAAAATTCCCAATATTCCGAAAAGTTTCCAAAAGTCCCGGAAACTTTCCACCATTTGCATTCCCTATTTGGAGAAAGGGTTAATGCAATAAGCTATATGTATAGCTATTGTGGAATTCTAAATGCATTAAAAAACAACACATACCTTGCCTTCCCCTCTATGCAACCCATGTCGTACGCTGATCTGTGTGTCTGCATCAACGTACGCTTTGGTGGTAAGGTTTCTGCTTGCCCTTCTCTTGACGACAAGGGCATTTGAGTACTTTAAGGCATTTTTAAAGTCACACTCAATGGATCTGCGTCCTTGAAGATTGCATCATCTCCATCTGTAAATAAATAGTAAAAAAGTTTCACCCATTATACTTCATATGGCTGGAAGGAGTGATGTCATAGCTTTCAAGCCGTCTACCTGTATCACGAATCACAGACGCTGCAGCTGAATCGTGAGCATACAAAGTCAGTGTAAGCGATACAAGCACAATAGCTGCGTGAAAGCTATAACATCACTCCTTAGTTCGGTCGACAAAGTAAAACAAATGCATATTCTGTGGCTGGTTCCACTACATTGAGTGCTTTTGTAACATCATGTGACACAGAAAATCAATGGTTGTAAATCCAGCATTTGAAAATGGCCACATCTTGCGAAATCTTCTAATTTGTTAAGTTTATGTGATTTTTTAATGTGGCAAATGAGATCAGGGAGGTATAGGCCACATGAAATTCTCTCTTGAGCAATTTGAGAAATTCCAAAGGACAGGTCTTAACTGGGATTTTAAATATTTGCTTGAGTTGAAACTGATCAGGAAATATGCCTATATTTTGCCCTTTTTGTGATTGTAATTTAGTAGAAAAAGTTAATTATTAAATAATGTGTCCAGTGTGACCCACTAAAACATGACCCTGATGAATTCTATAGAATAAAGTGCACTTTATTCATCCATAAAGTCTGCGGAATTCATAGGGTCAGTGTTCAGTGGGCCACAAAAGTAGCCACACCCCAGTCCGATAATAGTAATAGAGGTTTTACATAACATGATATGCTGACTTTAACATTGGACTGGACCTCTAGTTCGACCAAGGCATTCGGGCCCAGCGTGAAAAGAACAAAAAATACATTGTGTACCTATGTACTCATGGTAAGAGCACTCAAATACACAGTGATGTGACTTTTAACGACCTTCATCCAACCAAAAAATGATTATTACATGATCTTGAGAAAACTTACCTACAGATAGTGCACTTATTGGTGTTGTTCGATTTTTGATGATTATGTTAAAAAAAGCATTTACGTTTACAAGTCCAGTTTTTAAATCCAAAATTACTTGGATTGTATTTGCTCCATACCACAGCTTCCGGTAGGTCAGTCAGTTTACGGCAGTTTACGGCAGCCAGTTCCGGTAATACGTATATAATCCGGCTTTCTTAAAATGGAAAAAAAAAAAAAACTAGCTTTTGAAAATTCTACAAGACTGGAAATAATAATGAAAGGCATTGTGGGAAAAAAGAGAGGTGGCCCGTTAGCGTTGAGTTGTTCACTTTTCCCATTCCTCTGGCAAGCACCGAAGTACCGACATAATAAACGTTCACTTTTCTCGCTAGGTTCTATAGGTTCAGACCAATTTACGTACATTATTCAAAACAAAACATAGTATAGACCCCATGATGCAAAAAAATCCATAGAAAACCCTTCGTTTTCGGAAGTATTTGAGAATTAGTTTCATTAGCATACATTCGCTACTATGACGGACTGATAAAATTAATCTCTCGCGCAGAGTATAGTACGAATTTAGATAATATCTTTTGCCAGTCTGTGACACGGACTTCACCGTGGGAAATACTTACCAGGCCGCCGTAAGATCAATTGAAGCAGGGACCCTAAGGCCGGACTGACAGAAGAGAATAGAAGCATACTGTAATAAATGAGGAGCTCATGATCGAGGTCGTACGTGGCGTAGTGTTATTCAAGCATATGTCAATACGTCATACTAAGAATTAGGGACAGGCCAGGTGCGTGCGCGCTTATCATAACAAAACGTGTATGGGTGGTTATTTCTCTAAGCCGACGCTTATAAAAATGCGTCCAGTCAAGGCGAGCGAGTGTCATGAGCCAATACCGCGCTTGACCCAAGATACCTGTTACGGCAATGCTCATTGAGCAGAAATCGCTCGCGCGACTGGACGTATATCGTGGGCTTTTTGAATGTTTACAAAATTGGGTCGCACATGTATGACCTTTCACAGGTTATTATGTCACTTTGATTTCCGGTTTGGAATAGGCTGTGTGAAGTGAAATTATTCTGCGTCCTTGGAAAAAAGTGAATAAATTTGTCTTTTACGTTTATACTTCTCCGAAAACTATAAAACACATAAGGTTGTTACGATGTTTACAGCCAAAAAGTAAGTTAAATTTGCTCAAAATGGACTCATTTAGAGAAGCATTAATTATTAAGTTGAGCAAACAAAAACTTGGTTAACATCGGTCCCGGAGTTTCATATTGCATGACTGAGGGCCAGTTAGAAGATGTCAGGTTGATAAAAGATAGGCAAGTCAAGTCATGCTTAGCAGGACTGGGCCACACCCGACCCCTGTGTCTTGTGTGTAGATATCACCGACACATGATTGCAATGATGTAACTGAAAACCAAAACACATCATCCACTCATTCTTAAGGCAGTTGGAATCAACTGGTGTGCAGGCGTTCTGCGTTAGATATATTGCACACTGCCGTTACCAGTATGTTGTGCGATACAGTGTACGTTCAGTGCTTTGATTCCACACTCAAAAGTTTAATGCTGTGTGACTCTAAATTGAATTATTTTACCCACTAATTGATTCACTCTTTGATCATGAGATCTTACTCGATCATTACACGTGTGATAAAGTGTGCACCACAACATATCATGATCGCGCAGTTATTTCATTCTAGAGGCATCAAAAAATCCCTATAATGTGAAAGGATTTAAGCTGAGAAAGTTTCCTTTGGTTACAAAAAGTGTGAAATTCTAATATCGCATACAGAGAGCAACCCCATACAAAATTCAGCCTTATGGTTTCTACATTGATTGAAATATAAAGCAAATCAAACTCACCTTTTTTCTCTCTTTTAAGACACAAAACAGGGTAGGTGAAAATCTATTGAGTGTCTGTCTCATGGAAATTACTATTATGACACAATATTTGGTGCCTAAAATCTCTCGTTGACCTTAAACACATAATTGAGGTTAATTTGCAAGAGGGAAATTTAGATTGATATCTGGTAGTCGGGTAGAAGGATTTTCAATCCCTGGATGTGTGATACCTTTCATAATTTTATACCTGTAATTGTAAAGGTAGTGGTTTTGTACATACGGCTATAGCGGCAGACAGAATTATGTAGCCAGTACGGTTCAAATAGCCTTATCCTATGTGAATCATTTCATACATAATTAAATATACGGCTATTCGCGGCAGAATTATGTAGCCATATACAGTGTGCAAATCCTTTGAAAATTTCTGATAGCAGTTTTTGACATTTTAACACAATGGCCGTATGCTTTTATATATTTGGCATTGTAAAACAATGCTATATACAAGCCAAAATTTGGGTAGCAGTTACTTCAAAAGGGGTAGCATTTTTTGGCTCGCGATAAACAGGGGAAGTTTTGCCACCATGGCGAATACGGTCATAGCCTGTCCAGGGGCTGTGTTGAGTTTTGTGGAAAAATCCTGAATTTGGTTGTTTTTAAAAAAATCCAAAAACAGCGTTGAAAATGAACTGGAGTTAAACTGCTTAAAACTCGGCTGAACATTTTAAATAAAGTCTGCGGAAATTTGAAAATTAAAAAAAATCCTGAAATCGGGGAAAAATCCTGAAGAATCACACCCCTCCTGCCTGTGTGAACAGCTATATAGCCGTAAATGTAAGGATTTAAATGGGCCTAATGTAGCGACAGATAGTAGGCCTACAGCCACAGATGGATCAATTGCAATCGTACTGGTTACAGGGTAGGGCCCCGAATGAAATAAGGAGGACTCTAAACATAACTCTCATAGCCAAGGGATCCCTGTTCGGTTTTCAATTTAAGTTCAAAAGGGTATACAGCTACTGTGAGGTGACATGGACAGCTAGTAAGCTAAGTAGTAGCAGTGGCCGATTTACTTGCAGATGGTGCACACATGCCACAGATGCCTGTGGATTTTCTTCTGTGCATGTACTCTGACAAACCTACATGGATTGGCCCAATTTAGGAAATTTAAAGTTACATGGCACAATTAGAAACTTTTCCTTGAAAATAGGTGAATTGCTCCAAAAAAATACATGCACCGACAACATTAGTTTACAGCAGAGGGCCAATGTTACATGCATTGTGCATGTAAAACCCCTCTACATCGAAACACTGTCACTGGCTGCATGCACACATGTGCATATGGTTGGGCAGAACAAAGGTTAGTCCATTTTAAGCTCCTGGGACACAAAG
>JAMKCH010055643.1:0-20128 GCA_023653785.1 Ophioderma brevispina | reverse complement strand
ATGGCCTTCCGCTAGGAAAGTGATGCACACCTCTCAGACTAATTATCTAAAGATTTAAATCTATCACACACTTTTCTACTACCAACCCAGCTTGGTAGCTCAATTGGTTGAGTGCCATGACCTAGTAATGCTGGCCAAGCACATTTTTTTTTATTTAACCAAGCTCCAGGAAGGATTAATAAATTTAAAACTCTGCACATTGTTGAAGACGTGTTCTTCCTTTCTTTTGGAATGCCTTGCCCTCTTGTAAATGAACCCTGTACATCTTGACAAGTTGAAACTGAGCCTCATCTCATTGCTGGCACTTATACCGTCTAAGTGGGGGGGTCGCACACAACACAACAGCCCACTGAAATCAGAAGTATGCCACTCATTAACCTCCAAGGCTACACAATACAACAACAAATACATATCAATGTTCAACGACACCGTCAACTGTCACGATCGATCAAACATTAAGAAATCATCATTATTACGGTCTGATTCCTGGCACATTTATGCAAACCAAATCTTCTAGATCTTTTGAGTTGGCAGGGGGAGTTGCCGTCTCAGGGCTGTTGGCAGCATTGTCGTTTAGGTAATGCCACTTCATTTCCCCCATCCTCACATTGTTGATTGGATTACGCCTTTTACCTCGCATTACATTCAGATTGTTTTCCTATTCCTAGCGCCTGCTATTAAAATACGGGCAAGTTGACATTTTGAGTGTGAACAGAGCTGGATGGAAATAAAGTTCAAGTTTTCACCCCAAAGTGTGAACAGTTTTATTCAGAGGACCTCCAAACTTATCCAAACTTGCCTAATCAGATTTTAATAAAGGGTTTAAAAGTCAGAGATTGTCCGAGCTAATCCCATGGTTGAGGAGATTATGTGACCCCACACAGAATGTAGTCCCAGCATCCTCATTAAAGATGTGCATTGAAACATTGGGTTTTCAATAACTTGGCAAAATTTACCAAAATTGGACATGAATGTTAAAGACGCATTTTGTGTTCCATAGCCTCGTAACCCTGACTTACCTAAACTAGTTGAGATTTTGGTCAGGGGTTGGTGGCCACTCCCATTTTGGGGGTGATGCAATGCTGTAAGATCTCGATTTTCAGCATCATTGTCAATACTAAAGACCCTATGTGGGGGGGGGGGGGGTTTTAAAAAAAAAAAAAAAAAAAAAAAAGTTCAAGTTTTCACCCCAAAGTGTGAACAGTTTTATTCAGAGGAATGCAAACTTATCCAAACTTGCCTAATCAGATTTTAAAGGGTTTAAAGTCAGAGATGTGTCAGAGCTATCCCATGTTGAGGAGATTATGTGACCCCACACAGAATGTAGTCCCAGCATCCTCTTTTTAAATGAGAAAGCATCATTACTTAAGTACTTTTGACACAATCTTAAAGATGTGCATTGAAACATTGGGTTTTCAATAACTTGGCAAAATTTACCAAAATTGGACATGAATGTTAAAGACGCATTTTGTGTTCCATAGCCTCGTAACCCTGACTTACCTAAACTAGTTGAGATTTTGGTCAGGGGTTGGTGGCCACTCCCATTTTGGGGGTGATGCAATGCTGTAAGATCTCGATTTTCAGCATCATTGTCAATACTAAAGACCCTATGTGGGGGGGGGGGGGGGGATTTTACAATTGTCACCCGAAGACCCAAATTTTTGGGGACAATTTCACCCCATAGGCCCAAAACCTCTACTTTTTCGAAAATTTTACTAAATTTACACCCAAACATCCATTTTTGGACAATTTAAATTTGTTATCCAAATAACCCCCATTTGTGGGCAATTTGGGTTTCTCTCACCCAAAGACCCCTATTTTTTGCACGTTCTGTGACCAAATCCCTTGGGTTTGAAATTTTTAACAAAAAATACATCGGTCCTCGGACCGCTTGTGTCGCCTGCCGTCGCGGTTAGTGAATGATAGGCCTAACATGACCTTTGACCTTGATATGTGACCTTTGACCTCATCATCAAATGAGGGATCCCATGTTGCAGCTATGATTCAAGTTTGGTTCCAATTGAACTTCAACTTTTCAAATGAGGTCAATTTTACATTTTCAGCCTATTTTACAACATGACCTCACATAACCTTTGACCTTGGTAAGTGACCTTTGACCTCATCAACAAATTACGGGTCCCATGTTGCACCTATGATTCAAGTTTGGTTCCAATTGAACTTCAACTTTTCAAATGAGGTCAATTTTACATTTTCAGCCTATTTTACAACTTGACCTCACATGACCTTTGACCTTGGCATGTGACCTTTGACCTCATCAACAAGTGGGGGATGCCATGTTGCACCTGTGACCCAAGTTTGGTTTAAATCCATCAAAGTATGTATATATTACATGCAAATGTTAACCCTTTTTCACAACAGACATCATCATCATCATCAACAGCAACAACAGACAACAACAGTGGACAAAGTGATCCCTATGTGTCTTCCTGCCTTAGGGCAGGCGACACAAAAAGAAGGTGCTGGAATCACAAAAAGCACCTTAAAACAATATTAAACATCCGCATGTAAAATACATATTATTGAATCCAAATATACTTAGCCTGAGGGCCAGTGGATTTTGTGTTGACCTTTTGAATGAATACAGACCTACAATCACTTTGGACCAATTGGTTTCAATCATTTGGGTTGCTATATTTAACTCTTGCTCTCTTGAAAATTGGGGAGTCATTTTAAAAACCACTAACTTGGGTTGAAAACCACATGATTCTGCAACATTTTAAAGAGTTTAAGAGGCCAAGTAAAGGGTTGACAGCCCATTTAAAGGTAATTTCATGAAAACCCTCTTCTGAGTTTATGGTTTAGAAGACTGTCCCAAAAAAACTAAAAAACAATTTTTTTACAATTCAATGCAAGTAAAGTCAGCTTCATAATATATACCTGGCACAAAAAGTATCTTGGCATGTTTTTCGATCAGTATTGTGCCAAAGTCAGGCCATTTTGAAAAAAATATACATTTTGTTGCTAATGGCTTGCTCTTTCATTTAACACCTCGCTTGTAAAAAAGCGTGCAAAAATAGCTGAGATAGAGTGCCCGAAAGACGCACACCCCCAAACCAAAAGTTGCAGTCTTTGGATTTTTCAATGGTCACTGTGTGATACATTGCAATAATACGTGTGTATTGATTTTACACAAAGAGTGTTTCCGACTTAATGAGCGAGAAAGCCTACTTGCAATATTGATTGTGGTCCGTGTGTTTGTGTCCCAGTACACTGCAATGCCCATTGAAAAATTAAAAAACTGCAACTTTTGGTTTTGGGGGTTTGCATATTTCGGGTGTTCTATCTCAGCCATTTCTGCACGCTTTTTTACAAGCCAGGTATTAAATAAAAGAGCAAGCCATAAGCAACAAAATGTATATTTCAAAAACTTTCAAAATGGTCTGACTTTGGCACAATACTGATCGAAAAACATGCCAAGATACTTTTTGTGCCAGGTGTATAAAATAATAATACTGGATGGCGTTTTAGTTTATACAAATAATATTGCACTCACTATAGCAATATATTATTACATCATCCTCAAATCCATTCAATATTATGTAATTATTTCTGATCCCTAAAAATGTCAGTTATTGAGAACATTTCGACAACAGCTGCTGTCTTTATCATAGCTAAGATGAGACTGCAGATTGTCTTCTGGCAATCTTCTTAACAGTTGCCAGGCAATTTGTCCTCTAGGGATTTCTTGAGTAGAATCTCTTAAAGGCGCTATCAGTGATTTGCTAAATCATAAAATCTAAAAAAATCATCAAAAATCAGATTTTTGCATGTCTGTAACAAGTACAGATACCCTATACCCTGCAAATGATAAGGCCAGAAGCAACCTAATAAGGACAAAATCGGATATTTTAGTCATAACTGTCTGTACGGACACTTACTACAACACATAAGTGAATGGAGATTCATATCTTTGAACACTGCCCTTTTCTGGCAATTCTTCAGTTGGAAAAAGTAACTTATGAGGATTCTACAGACTTATCTACACTCTTAAAGCAATAATGGCACATTTTTGAAGAGCGCCCCCAATTTTCAAAATTTGATATTTTTGCACATTTACATTGGTAATTGTCTAGGAAACTATAAATGCTAAAAAATGCGTATTTATCATAAAATAGGCGATTTTGAAATTAGAATTGGGATCCCAGATTGGACTTAACGGCAGAGCTGGAAATGCTACGTTTATGTCCGTCCATGATGAAATAGTGCCACCTTGAGAAAATAACCTCTAACTTGACTTGCCTGAACCAATAAAACAGCTAATGGATGAGCGTAGACCCGTACATGGGGCTATTTCCCCGGCTATTTCACATTGGAAGGCCGTTTCCAACAGCCGTTGAATTATTATCGGAGATCTCCGATAATATGTATTCTAATTACAAAATTCCTTTGTTTGTGACACATAGACATTTTCAAGCTTAACCATTCACAGGTATAGTTTACTAGCCATTTACCAATGCAACCGTGTAAAAATCTCAAAATTTGTGAAAAATTGGGGGCGCTCTTCAAAAAAATGTGCTATTATTGCTTTAAGCTATTTCTACAAATTTCAAATATTTTGACTCTTTCGGGTCAATCACTGATAGTGTCTTTAAATGAAAGTGAATATTGTCACTAAAATCAGGGATTCACTACTGTATTTGCAGAGAGTGCCAAATATATACATTAAAAAAACAATGTATGAGGGTCAATTATACTTTTTAAAATCTTTCTCGTATGTTTTGGGCCTGTCGGTGGGCCAAATGTCATCAGTTGGAGGGCCGGATTTGGCCCACTAGCCACCAGTTGAGAATCCCTGCCTTAGACATAAACATTCTATTACCTCTACTGCCCATTATTCAAAAGTGCACTTTTTAATTGGTTAATTTACTGCCCATTATTCCGCAATAATGGGTCGCAATTACACCCTAATGTGTGATGCAAAGTGCACATTCTTTTCGGTGCATGTCACACCACTATAGGCACACACGCTAACATTTACGCGGAGAAGACAGGGTGTGCGCTGTAAAGACAAACTGTTAGGTTTTAGAAAAAAATTCAAATTTTTGGGTAATTATTTTATTTTATTTGGGTACTAGAAAAGAAATAAAGGGTGCGATGTCCATGTTTATGCTGAATAATATATCCTCAGCAGTAAAAAGATTTGAATAATGGTCTCGGCTTCGCCTCACCCATTATTCATGTTTTTACTTCCCCCGGCCACATTATTCGGACGCATGAACATCTTACCCTTTATTTCTTAAATAAGAAACTTTGTTATTTGCCAACTTTGATCTCTTTATTTACAATCATCACCACCATGACCATCTCCATCATTTGCAATTCTTACCTTTTTCTTACTCGATTTATTTATATGTAGACTTTCCATGGTTAACTTAGCATGTACATCTTTCATACGGTCTACAGTCGATTCGACCAGGCCACCTGTTAGGAAACAAAAATTGTTGCCAAAATATAAATTGAGCGCAGCCTTCAATAACAGCGAGAAACATAACCATTATGAAAAGCTACACCATCCTGGAAATGAATGTTTATTGTAAAGCGGCGTGTATGCCGTGATTTACCGACTGTAAAGAATGACTTATGGGCAATTAGGGAAGTAGTTAATGGTTGCTCTTAATGGTTGCTTTAACTGGGACAAATCAACTTGGAAATGAGTTCTTGTTGTTTGAAGTCTATCTGATTTATATCAACTCTAAAAGTAACATACAATGGAATGAATGTTGCACCAACTTTTGAGTTTTTTTTTTATATATACAGGTACAAATACTTTAAGTGTATATGGGGCCTTGCGTGGCACCTTTTAGAAACCTTTTGATTGAATTAATAATACAATATGATTATAGCCATATAGTCGTGCGAGTGCAACAAGGTCGTACGTGCAATAGCTGCCACTTGTCAGAAATTCAGAAAGTCTTTGGTAAGTGGCTCTTGAAATGGCTCTTCTGGTGATGCAGTTGCCTGAAGAACCATTTCAAGAGCCACTGACTCAAGGAAAGATAAATTGAATTATCCTAATACATGGCAGCACACACATGTAGATGTAGCACATGGCAGCTATTGCACTTACAACCTTGTTGCGTTCACACAACATGTAGCACATGGCAGCTATTGCACTTACAACCTTGTTGCGTTCACACAACATGTAGCACATGGCAGCTATTGCACTTACAACCTTGTTGCGTTCACACAACATGTAGCACATGGCAGCTATTGCACTTACAACCTTGTTGCGTTCACACAACATGTAGCACATGGCAGCTATTGCACTTACAACCTTGTTGCGTTCACACAACATGTAGCACATGGCAGCTATTTCACTTACAACCTTGTTGCGTTCACACAACAATATACAGTGCTTTAACAACGAGAACAAAGCATCAAGGTACTTAAGGTAAAAAATGGGGTGGAATGTCACATTGTAAACATTACAGGAATTTCATTGACAAAATAACAGTTCACGCCTTAAACCCTATCAGGTGGGAGAAATTTCAAATGTGACCCTGGAAATGAGGTCAAAGGTCATTCTCGATCAAATTTGATGTAGATCTCTACAGGGATCATCTACCAAACAAGTTGCATGATCCCAGCATTGTGGTTCTTGAGATATCATATGCAAGAATCCAATTGTTTGTTATCATTTTAAGGCTCGAAATATGTAGAAAATGGCTTTAAAATCAATAAATGTGCTTCTTCCACCCATTATGCGATGCCCAGTTACAATCTGTAGCAGCCTAATCAATGCCAATTGTAATAATTTAACAACAAACCACCAATCATGCAGAATGGGAATTGAGACCTTTATGGCTCACTTGGCCACGTCAAAATTAAACCAGGGGAGTAGCTTCTGATTTTAATCAACAGATCATAAACCATTGATAAACTACTGGGATTGAAAAATCAATCATCAGCAATGAAAAAAGCACTGAGTGTAGATCATTCTGCCTACGTTATGCCTATTTTTTCACTTGAAATACCACTTGGTGTTCAACTTTTCACTTTTTTAACAAGTCAAAGGTGAAATGATCAGGTCAACAGGAACAACAGTTCTCAAACCACTAGTGTCGCCTGCTTTCGTGATCCACCTTTCCTTCACACTCTGCACAAGTTGACCTCTACTGACCTTTGACCCTTGACCTTGGACATTGGTATGTGACCTTTAACCCTACCATGACATGCAAGTATCTATGATGCACCTATGAATTAAGTTTGGTAACAATTGAAGTTAAGGTGTCCATGCATGAGCAATTTGAAAATTTTGAAACTGCCTCCCTGCACTACAGTGCAGGTGACACAAAATGGTAGTAATTGTTTATTGGCATATATTTATTGATGTTTTTCATGCAGTCTTACCAATTTTTTTTTTTATTTTGATGAAAATTTCAGAAATTTGAAGAAAAAAACATGTTAGATGAGATTCCAAAATTAGCAGTAATTTCTGGAAGGTTGTGGACTATGGGTGTGTTAGGGTTGATGTTCATATATGGTAACTTGGGACCATTTTTGCAGATAGGTTTACTATTTTGTTGTAATTTGAATTACCTTAAAGGGACTTCTGCCCTAATTCTTTGCATGTATGCATGCATGACATTGGCTGGACAAATATACCATCCAGGGATAAGAACTATCATACACAATTTTGATAGCCTTTTATGGTCATGGTTTGAAGTCAAAATGAAGACTGCTATATTTAAGGCTCACTATATTTGAAATCGCAGATTCTGTAGTGACACTACACCGGGATTGTGTCAAGGGAAATAAATACTCGCTGGGGGAGTGCTCTCTTCAATTTTGTGAACAAGTTGGAGGACAAAGGTATGCCACATTTGGTAATATACCACCCCACTGAGGCTAGAAAGTCCCAAATGATGTGATGACATCATCATACGAACACCCATATGGGCACGAAATCGCTGGCCGGGCCAGCAACACCCTCGTGGCTTGCCCTCACTTGTCATGGTGGCTCCTTTCTCGATGGTGGCATTTGAAATCTTTTAGCTTCTATCCCTTAACCCATTCCGTCCGCCCTAATAGGCTAGAGAACGCGAGCCTGGTTATGGATACGAAGTGCAGAGCACCCTCATTCTTTGCCAAGCCAAATATTTGTGTATATTTGCATAACTTACCTCCAAAGGAAAAATTCCCCAAAATATAAAACAAATACCTTTAGTTCATGAACTAGAGTGATTCTTGTATGAAATGTCCACATCCAGAAATTAAATTAACAGATCAAAAATTAAATTTTGTTGGCCTATGGGATAACTGAAAATACAAAAATATTCACGAAATTAAACAGAGTCTTTGATCTATTTGAATTTTCAACAAGAATTTTTTTGTCGTCCTCTGTATATAGAACTAGGCACAAAATAGAAAAGGTTATGACCACCATAAGCAGCCGGATTCTATGATATCCATGTTAAATTACGTTTTAAAAGAAATCATAGTGGCACGGCAGATCATAAAATCAAGTGTGTTAAAAATCTGTCTGATCACTGCTCCGGGGTGAATGTGTAAAAAGGTTTATAAACATCTCAGTATGTTTTCGTTAGTAGAATTGCAAATGTTACATGGCAGAATGTTGCCAACATAATCTGCCACAAGTTTTAAGCACATTCCACTTGACACCTAACAGTCTCCAGAGCATGGCTGTAGGCCATCCGGGTCCTATGTTAAGGCAAACTGCTTTATCTTATAACAGTTTTTGGCAGAAGGGTCCTGTAAGGGAATGTGGAGAACATGGGTAAAGGGTTTCTTATGTGGCTTTTGTAGTAATTTGAGTAGGTATGGTTGGGGAGTGAAAAAATGCTGGACATTGCACTTGTTCCCCAGGCCAAAATGAAATACATAAACTAGAATTTTGCGATTCATGCTCTTGGTTCGCGATCACTGCAAAGAATATGATTGGAGCTGCCCACTGAAGTGCAGTCTAAGCCAACCTATGAACATCAACTATGCAATTTTATTTAAAGATGCAAACAAGAATTTCACATGTCAGATGCCCTACAAAAAAATTGAAGTACTCTTATTTTGCACTGATGTAAGCTTCCATCAAAAATATCCCCATCTGAAAGATATAAGCTGAGAACTGTTTCTTTGTAAAAAAATTGTGAAGTTCGTATAGGAAGCAAATATGAAATTCAGCCTATGTTTTGATATTGAATATAATGCAAATCAAAATTGCCTTTGGTTTTCTCTTTTAAGAAATGTTCTGTAGCCCAAATATTAAGGTAAGAAATCTATTGAGTGTCTAATACTGTATGAAATTACTATTATGACCAAATATTTAGGTGCCTCAAAAATCTCTCGTTGCACCTTTAATACAGAAACTAAATTATGTTGATTCACGGTATTAGTACACAGCCATACTGTTCGACAAAATGGCGTTCGTTTCAATGTTTGTGTTAAAGGCGATTTCTCACTTGAATTTTATTACTTTGAGGGTAAGATTCAAATAAACATGTTGCCAGTTTTTCTAGACAGTTTAGCCCTTCAATCCAAGATGGCCGCCGTGGACGGAAACTCAGCCTACAAGTGCATTCATATCTTGGGCTTCTTTGGCAGGTACTACTACTACATACTACCATTACTAATGACATAAGAAACAATGTCATTTTAGGGCAACTGGAATGTATTTTATGTTTTGTTCCCGCTATTTCACCTTTCAATTGGCTGCATTTAGCACAAAGTCCCGCCATTACCGTTAACAATGTTTAATAATTGCTGGTTAAAATGCCCATTTCATAAATTGCTGGTAACCTAACCAGATTAAGCTAAATACCTCATAAAACATCTCTTCTATGTTTTTTCAGCTATTTCTGTTACAAAATGGCTCCATTTAGTTCAAATGGCCGCTATTACCATTAAATTTTTAGAATTGTTTTAAAATGTCCTATTTCAAATTGCTATTAAACCTACCAGACGGAGCTAGAATTCATCATAAAGCAACTGGAATGATATATCATCTGCTTTTTTCAGCTATTTCTCTGTCGTCACAATGGCTGCCATTTAGTTCAAAATGGCCAAACCGCCACCATTTTATATTTTAAAATTTAAGGTTGAAATGTTCATTTTTCTCCACTTAATATTTGCTGTTTGTACATTACTTTTACATATTGAAGTTTACTCTGTATGCATACTTCTTGTCGGGTACGCTGGAGATGAAGTTCAAATAAACTTGATTGATTGATTTGATTGAATTGACTTGGTAAACATGGCAATTAAAATTGATATACCATAAACAAGGCACAATGACACCATGACATTCAACATCTATTTTTCAGAACGTTTCTAACAAAAAAATCTTTGTTTTTCTATCGTCTTTTGCTTCTTATGTGTGTTTCAATGCTATGGAAAGTCCAAGTAAGGCAAAGCAAGCAACTCAGCAGCAAGATAAAGCAATTGTGCCAAGATATTGGAGAGAACCCCCAGAGTCAGCAATCCAACTAGAAGAACTTTAGAAATAAGACCAACTATAGAACATAAATAGGAAGCAAGCCAAGCTAACAAGAACCATATGTGCACAAGATAAACAAATAGTGTAGGAAAAATAAAAAGACAAGCCCATTAAAAACCCAAGCAAGCCACAAACAAGAAAGGACTTGAAAATATCATTAGTAGCCAGAACTGCAAGCAAGCCAGTAACAAAATAACTAGACAAATAAAGCAACCAAATAGAACAGAAATAGAAGCAAGCAATTATCAATAACAATTTGGGAAAAAAAATTTATCGTGCCCAAATTCTGCCACACCCTATGAATTCGGCACCCTCAACGGAATAAACTGCAACTTGAAGCTTTCGGTTGGCAGAATTACTGAATTCATCCCCAATTTGCAGCAAAATAAAGAGACCATCCCCCAATGTCAAGTAGCCTCAAACCAGACGAACCTAGAAATTATGAGCAATGATGCATTGAGATGAATTGAGACCAGATGAATGAGGAACCCACGACAGAGGCAGTCCCTTGCTGCCTACTTCATGCATCCCTATGTCTGGACAATACCTGCTGCCAACCCCTCAAATCCAGAGAGAGTTTTCTTAAGCAATCCAACCTCTTGAAACAGTCTCTAATGAGCTTAAGAGACGCCTTGTGGAATGAAAGACTTGCGATCAACCAATAACATCTATTGGATTACACCTGGAGCTGACTCCTTCATGAGCTGAATGGGGCGATGTCCTCAAGATAGATGAGAAAACCAGAATTGGCCGATCTGATTTTTTCCTTGCAAAAGTGGGGCTACCTGGAAGCAGATCAGGCCTCTACCTTGGTTGTGGTACGCACCACTGACAATGGAACATCCTTGGTCTTCCCCCTGCTGGAGCAACAATGCACAGGCAAGGACCTTTCGGCATTTTTTTCATGAAGCAGCAGACTTTGTACCCCTCTCTGACTGGATCATCTTTGAGAACCCTGTGTTTGGACACGATAAGAAGACGACGTCATGCGTGTTCAATTCAAGCGATGTAGGAGATAGCTGTACACTCACCAGATACTGACGTGTCTGCTGATGATATCTGTGTAATCCAAAGCTACCTAGAAGTACATTTTTCTCACTGAAACGGGAAAGAAGAGAATCAGGCAATACCAAATAGAACATATATCAGAAATGAGCCAAGCACACTTCAGCACTTCTGGTTTCTCATACCTTTATCTGCTCAGATATGAGTGGAAAATTTGCTGGCATGATCAAGGAAGTGTGTTTTAAGATATTCATCTGTAACGATGAGAAATACTTAATGCATTGGCCCGCCTTGTCAGGGAAGAACCTGTCCTTTTCAGGAGATGTTTCCATTGCAGAGGTTCGCTACTTACTGTACAAGTGCACGCTAAGGTCAATGAGCTACGATGGGTTGTGTACTCCAATCGTCAACCTCTGCTTTCCTACTTCTATTGGAAGTAGTATATAGACCATCCACTGCTTTCACAGCACTACACGATCTTGGTCTTTGCACTTCTTTCTGCATATTGTCATTGGATAGGTTTCTCCTCCATAGTGGACCGCCAGCCCTATGATGACACTGTCTTTGTTTTGGTAGCAACAGATGGGAATTCTGGTCTCTTAGCGTCTCAGTGATTCCTGAGGGAACATTTATTGGTTTGTGTTCCTCATCCATCATGAATATCCAGTCATTGGCGTCTTCAGAATGTTTGTTGGTTCTGTCTAGGTATTGGGTACACGGAATTTGATAAGCTGTACCATCAGCTGTGCGAAAGGCATATAGGGATGGAGTTCAGATTCTCAGGTGCGATGTTTTTTTTTTTTCCTGATTTGCCTCTACGGCGTACGGTGCCAGACCTCTACTGCTAGAGATTACTTTCAGTGTTTGGTTCCTAGGCGCCGTTGTATCTTCACTTTTTCAAAGAGTAGCTACAACCAATGAGGATGTGGAACAGTGTTCAATGACGATGATGACATAATTGGCAGAGTCCAAGATTGGTCTTGCCCCCCAGCTTCAGATTGGCAGGATGGAAGGCTGAAGCATGGATTGTGTTGATGTGGAAAGACCGCAGCTCTGGCGTCCAGACTAACAAAAGTTTCTTCCCGGAGTTGTCGACCTGCATGGCAGCTGACTCCATGCATGTTTCCACCATTGCCCTTGTTTTTCGCACTCCGGACAGGTAGACCAACATGTCTTCCCTCAATCCCCATCTTTTAGTCCGGTGAGGCATTATTTCCTTTGTTCTTGATGACTAACTTTGCAATCACTTTGGTTCTTTTTGTGATAATCCCAAGACCGGCTCTATCCGTATGACCTCTAGCCATTTCATTTACAATTAGATGACGTTCTTTCTCTGTTGGTAATCTTTTATAACCATTCCCATCTGGCTTTCCGTCTTTTGACTTTCCATGCATTTTCTGTAAAGTGTTTGTGTACTTCCCTCTCTCGATTTTTTGATGCTCCACACCAGATGCCATAATCAAAACTAGTAAAATGCGTATGGCAAGAAAGGTGTGGCCGGGAAATTTGCACTTCAAGTCAACAGGTTGCCCTGCACTGAAATATGTGCTGCCTTTAATAATAGAATGTCACAATGTAATCAATGTGTTGAACAAATAGATGAAACTAATGTTCTGTGGGTTTTGACACATTTCAATTTACCATTGATTCAGTCACTCATGTTTATTACGAGCATTGTCACAAATAGGACAACTATGGTGAAATACCCTACGAAAATGCACGCATATTTTGCAAGCATTTTTTGCAAGCTTGTACAAGCTTGCAATGCAAGCTTTTTTTTTTGCAAGCTTGGTGCAAGCACATTTTGCAGCTCACATCCATGCTAATTTTGCGTGTCTATGCTCGTAATTGGAATTTGCACGCACCCAATCTTGCGCAAGCTTGCAAAAATATGATTGGTAACTTTGCTGAAGCTTGTGCACGCATTAATTATTGACCCAAGAAAGATCCGTGTCAAAAGGAATGGTGATTTCAAATTCCTGTAAATTTACCAATGTCTAATTCAGGTTTGGCAATAGCTTCTATATTCTGATATCAATATAAATAGTAGTCAGTGTCTTTGATTTTAGTATTGAGTCATCGTAATTTGGTTTTCGATTTAACGTTTGTTTGTTTGTTGTTGACCAAGCTCAAGACTCAATCCGCTTAAAATGAATAACTTAAAGTAGTTAGGACTGGTTTGAGCTACAATTAATGCATCAGAAAATATACTGATTTATCACGCGGTGTATGACTTCAGCATCTAAACAAAGACGGTGTAATCACTAACAATGGGTATCCATAAAGTAAAACACTTCATGCCTATTGTTATTACCTACTAGATGGGATGGGAGTGTGCACATTTAAAGTTTACCCTTTTTGTTTACTCCTTTTTTCCCAGTTATTAGTATGTGCCGTGCGCAATGAAGAAGGCCTACTTTGAGGCGGCCATCTTGGATTGCAATTATGAGATGGAAATGTATTTCAAATACGATGTATGTAATGAAAATAGATATATGTCGTTCAAAGTCCCAACAATTCACAGGTTTTGTAACCATTGCATATGATATTCGCATCTTTGCTTCACAATTACCATGCATTTTATGTAATACCTTGGTATATCGGCAGTCCATTTTGGGCAGCCATATGGTTTTAATAACTTTTTGGACTACTATAATCTTATTATATAAAATTTTAGTATATGAAAGCAAAATTCTTTCCACTCATTAAATTCCCATTTGGACTACTTTTATATAGTCCCCTGTTTTATTTAATACATTGTTTGCCCAGCTACATGTGATTTTTGGCGGCCATCTTGGGATTCCCCCTTACCCCCCTTCAGAAAAAATGGCAACATGTTTTTTCCCTTTAATGTCCGCCAATAGACCAAATCAACTTTAAGTTCGCTTTAAACACAAAAATTGAACGACTGAAATAAAGGCTTGTACTATATGTTCTCAATGGCATTTTTCGATCACTCTGTACAAGAAAATGTATTGACTTCAAAATTTTCAGTCTTAAGCACAACACTAAATGGCTGTAATTCTCCAAGGGAGCCACTTTACACCCGGTTTAAACCAGGGTTGTCCTACATGAAGTGGACCTATTTTCTCTCAACATACTCTAGGTAGACACCGAATGCCACGCAAGAGCCATACCTTCTTTGTCGCATGCGTATCATTTCCATAGGGTGGTGTACCAATTTATTGATATATCCCAGATTTCCCCATACTCTGGGTACCAAATTTATTCATATATTCATGCATTTTGCATAGAACAATGGTACCGTTTCCAGGCCAACCGGTTACGGCGCATGCGCGTTTCGAATGAATACCCATAATTAGTATTAATTTTCAAAACACGGTTCCGATGGCCGCCTATTCTTCAGCGCGGGCGTACGGCATCCTACCTTTGATTTATTTACCTATTTTGAAGGCAAATGGTCACTCATGTAGACTAAACCCTGGTTTAATCCCAGTCTAAAAGTTAGAACTCCTTTCAGAATACTAGCCTATGATGGTACTATGCATTGATTCAATTTGCTGGTGTAATGAACCCTTATGACATGTGGCCATGTGTGTCCACATTTGCACTTGAACATGCAATGTTCACCAGTACTAACAGATGTATATTTGTGTGACTTTGTGCTTGTGTGTCCTTTTATATGGCTCTTGTGTGTTTTTTGTGTGTCTTGGTGTGACGTTTATTCTTGTGTGACATTTTTGTGTTCTGTTTTGACAATTTGGACACACAATGGCATGTGAAAATGACTTGTGTGGGTGTAGTTAGGGCCTTAATTAATTATTTGACTTTTTGCCAAATTTCATCATGTAGGGGGGGTGTAACATTCATTTTATGCTGAAAAATGCTATATTCTTATGTGGCTAGTCACATAAGGGAAAAAAAGCCACACAAGGGGGAAAAAGGGCCTTTTGTACACGAAAAAAAGACACAACAAGTGTTCTCTCTGTCAACACACACCCACATATGTGTGTGTGTGTGTGTATGTGGGGGTGTGTGTATATGTTTGTGTGTGTGTGTGTGTGTGCACCCACAACATAATGTTGCCAAAGATTGCTAAGTGGTCCCAATCCACTATGGCTAGCGCCCATAATCAAATGAGTCATAAGATGACATGAATATTTGATTATCAGTGATTTCAGCTTGAGCAATCACTCCACCATTTAACAACCCCTTGAGCTTTTCATTTCAAGTGCTCCTCTATAGCTTATTCACTACAAGAGAGAATGACCTTCTGGTAGAATACAATGAATTAACCTCAAAGATGACAGGGTCTTTAATGCCATCCTCAAGTAAACAATGTATGGTAGCTATAGTGTATCTTGTCATAACTTTGGACATCTCTGCTAACAATAGTCCCTCAGGGTTGGGGGGTTCTCACAATGGGAGGTAGTATGAGTATTATGGGTATGTGCCGTCTATAAGACCCTCATTTTCATATCAGGCTCTTTTCAGTTCCAGTGACTCCCATTTTTGGACCATTTTTTCATTTTTCAGAGACTCTACTTTTCATTCATGTTCCATAGCCTATTCTACCATATTTTCTTCAAAACACCTCAAAAAGTAGCTGAAATGAGGAAAATCGCACCTAATTATCTGAAATTTTTGGAAAACCTAGTTTTCGGAGACCCCCATTTTTTGCACCTCAAATCAGCTCTGGAGCCTCAATTTTGGAAATCCGAGCACCACATACCTACCCAAAATAAAGTTTAGGACCCCCCCCCCGAATAGTCCATTTTTGTTGCAGAACTGTACACTGTCCCTACTCCCTACTGGTGTTGCAACTTGTACAGTCCAGCAACTTTGGACACCTCCACTGACAATAGTCCACTTAAAGGCATTATCATTGATTTGTTAAATCAGAAATTCGAAAAAATCATCAAAAATCAGATTTTTTGCATTTCTGTAACAAGTATAGGTATCGTAACTACCCTACAAGTTTTAAGACTGAAAGCAACCTAAAAGGACAAATCATACTCTTGTCATTACTCTCCGTACGGAGCTTAGTACAACACGTATTTGAATGAGATTCTATCTTTGAGCACGGCTGTTTTCTTTCCTTTCTGTTAGTTTTCAGTTGCAAAACATAACTTAATGAGAATTCTACAGACTGTCCTTTAAATTATAGGCTATGTTCTGCAATGTCAAATATTTTGAATCTTCGGGTGATCACTGATTAGTGTCTTTAAGTCTGTCCGTTGCAGAACTATACCTACCCTACTCCCGACTAGTGTTGCTGTACGCACCCTTACATTTCATCTGCCAAAAAGAATTTTTCACCACTCCTTCTAGTTCACAGAGTTCACTTCATAGTGTTATAGAGTGCCCCTTCCCAGTTGGCCAAGACCTGTACACTATCCTTTACTAGTGTTGTACAATCCTCTTTGGGAACTGAGGTACACTGTTCAACTGGTGTGTGTCAGTGCTTTGGCAAATGTATACTACCCCTGCTATTGGTGTACGATCCACTTCAGTTGTCAACGTGAACTGAACACATCCTCCTACTACTGTTGAATGGTTCACTTCAGCTACAAAGGGAACTACACATCACACCTACAATGTTTCTTATCCCAATCCAATCAGGTGCCCCTCAATATTTAATACAAATTCATGTTTTTGCATATACTTGCCCATACTAATCACTGTGAAATAGCTAAGCTCAAATCAAGTCCTTGATGCTGATGTAACAAATCACATCTTTGTTATAACCATTCAGGATATAGAATTCTTGTGTACAGAGTATCATAATTAGGTCTGTTATGCTATGCAGAAATGGTTTGCCTATAATAAGCAATGCAAAAATCCATCATCTCAGATTTTGGAATAAGGTGGACTATAATTAAAATTCTTGTTGACTATTTTAATTCATACACACAAAAATTAATCTTTAAAGGTCATGGCCGGCGAGCGCTAATTGCCTCGTCCCCATAAGCCCCAGATTTTACCGGAAGTTGTCAACATTTTGGTATCAAGAAGAAAGCTCTATTTTTCTCCATTTTACCCTGGGACTCTTAGAGCCAAAGGATGTTTTTTGTTTGGAATTAATGAGCGAAAATGTGCCCCATTTTGTCGACCAATATTAATTTTACCGTACTCTATGGGGCTTACAAAATCACGTATTTTAGCTCTCGCATCAAAACGGATTGAAATATCGGCGCTAAACTTTACAGATGGGGTTTTGGAGTGAAGGCCAATGCTATCAAGATGAAAACTCATATCCTTAATCGGGCATCCCCCTTGAATATTGTCCATTTCTTTCAGTCACCATTTCTTACCATTTCAATAACAGCATCAATATTGGTTAGTTACAACTTATTATTCAAATGTACGCCAGCATGTCAATATGGCAGTAGCCAGCATAGCCAATATTGGTCAGAATGCTGTTTTCTGTAAGACTCCAAAACCTAACATCTAACTGTTGCAAGAGTCATCACTCACATGACCATTAGACTTATTAACAAACACCAATTTACAGCAGGTTTATTTGTTTGTGCTCTAAATAGCTTGTAGGTGAAAGGTTCACATCTACATTACAACATATTTACACCTTAATGGCTTAAAGGTGCACCGGTAAGAATCGCCAACCCCAGAAGTGTTTTGAACTATTCCCACGGATGCTTGCATCATCCCTATACTTTACTGTACTACCTGTTTAGTAGTACTTAAGAATAAGATGTGTTTAAGTTTAGAAAAGAATTTTAACAATCATGCTAAAAATTCCTTTGTACTTATGTGTTAAGAATAGGATCTTTGTGGGAGCAACATGACCCAATGAGGTAACATTTCTTCAAAACTGAAGCATTGTAGGATGGACTCAATACATCCTCTGCTTCAACCCATTCCGTGGCTCACCTCAGGGGCATGTTCTGATTTTAGTTGTACCAAGTTCTCTATAAGCCTGACACTCGCATGCACTCACTCGAAGTTTTCTTTGAAACAGTTTGTGTTTTTGATGGCAGAGCGAATAATAGCATAGTGTCATGCCCTTACACCAGTGTGGTTAATATTTTATGATTAAACAACGGAAATGCCATTTCTCTCATAAAGAATAGATTTAGGAGCTGAAATTTACGCAGCAACACCTTTAAGCACAATCGCTTGTTGTCGTCTGCCATCACGGTTTTGAATGATAGGCCTCATATCACATTGACCTGACCATTGTTACCTTTGACCTCATAAACAAATGAGGGTTTGCATGTAAGTCCATTAATTCATTCATTCTTTATTTTCCATAACATAACACATACCACATCACTTGGTGAACGTACATACATACATATTAACATAGAATAACACTTTTAATGGAGGAAGTGGTCGAAGGCGGTCAGCCAGAATGTAACACACCCCTTAAAATTAATTGTACATTACCTATTAATAACACAAGACAGAAACTATCACACAAGCAATACCCAAAACAAGTTCCAATCAATGATAGAAAGATATTAAATATGATTTATATTGATTTCGAACTGTTTATTTGAATTGAATTTTTAAATTGATCACTCAGGGAGTTTCCACAAGATTGATTGGGCCTGCTGTTCTAATTGATTTCTCCTGATACCATCTATTTCTTGTTATTAAATATATTCCTGTTTCTTGTGTGATAGTTATGGATATCGGATCGCATGGTGAAAAATCTTAAATGAATTCGCAATAATTTTTGCAAAGTATCTGAACATAAATGGGCAATCTTCCTCAATGAGTCTACAAAAAGAGACCCCTAGCTTGCTGAAATTGATATATTTAGCAAGGGCAAGATTACATCGAAAATTCAATTAACCCGGGGCTCACAGACAATATTAACAGTAAAACATATGTTTACTCTATCCCTCAGCATAGAAAAATCATACATGTAGCACCTTTCACTCTACTTGAATAATCATATGACCTCCACTTCTTATATATATAATCCTCAATAGGTCTACAACGTGATTTTTCACGTGTGTTAAGTATAGGAGTAGACCTATTTGAGGAGTAATATATAGTATTGCACCTCTATATAACTCCTCAAATAGGTCTACAAACGCGATTTTCACGTGTTTTAAGTATAGGCGGTAGACCTATTTGAGGAGTATAGTATTCATCCTCAAATAATATACAAACGCGATTTTCACGTGTGTTACGTATAGGAAGTAGACCTATTTGAAGGATATCTAGTATAGTGTCGACAAGCTCACTCAGAATTACCCCCGTCCAGAGGACGAGAAAAAGGGTTTTCGTTTGGGGGATTTATAGCCTTCTATAGCAAAGGGGTACAGTAGTTTTTTGTGGGGAAAGAAGGTAAACCGGAAAGGAAGGAAGGAAAAGTCGCAAGTAACCTATTTGTTTTGGGAATCTGAGGTTATCGTACACCTTGAAGAACATTATGATCTTATATATGGGAGACCGATTTGTTTCTACTCCTTTATCTTCAATTGATTAAGCTAAGTGTGGAGTATTTCTATTTTTCAATATTATGATAGGCCTATAGGGTCAGTAAGTCACAAAAAAGTAGATAACGCTAGCCAGCCTTCTACACTCGAATGGCGATGTTAATTAGTATTTTAGGGTTAGGGTTGAGGTTAGGGAAGGGTTTAGGGTTAGGGCTAGGTT
This sequence comes from Ophioderma brevispina, assembly GCA_023653785.1. Lineage (NCBI taxonomy): Eukaryota > Metazoa > Echinodermata > Ophiuroidea > Amphilepidida > Ophiodermatidae > Ophioderma > Ophioderma brevispina. The sequence continues at coordinate 60 of JAMKCH010055643.1, read as the reverse complement.
AGAGCTAGGGTTAGGTTTAGGATTAGGTTTGGTGGTTTAGGTCAGGGTTTAGGTTTATAG